>DWTW01000944.1:0-14031 GCA_018246275.1 Papilio slateri | reverse complement strand
CCTCTTTACATTTTTACATTCTACGATGAAAGAAGTCTTTAATCGTGGAATGTAAAAAGCTGAAGTTTTTTTTATTAACATTTTAAATTCGATCGGTAGTTTCTAAGATTACCGCGTTCAAAATAACTCTTCCGCTTTATTATATTACTATAGATAAACGTAAAAAATAGCTAAAACTAATCTCCTAATTTTAAACTTCATAGATGTAGCACGTAGCGTGACATTCAAGAAACACAAACAATACGAAACTTGCTGGCACTATCTTGCGCTGGATTTTTAATATCCGAGAGCGACCACCGTCTTTATTTGTTTATATTGCAGACGTTTTAATGCTCGTTCATAGTGTAAATTATATTCGATGTATGATTACTAACATTACAAGAACATCGATTACATATTATATTTTAAATCTTTAATTAATTAATTAATAATAATCATTTATTTCAGGCACGGATATAACAAGGCTTACATTTTGTTAGCACTTATCATCTAATGTTTAATTGACTTTATTAAAAACAACATTTATTAAAACTTGCACTAAATATTATTTATTAATTTAATGACATTCGCGAATGTAAAAAGGAACGTAACTATCGCGGCTGTCGTTATTATATTTCGGCGATAATGGCGCGTGTTCGTATTCGCGCGCGCTGTCAAAATCCGAAAGCCGCGCCATCGTGGCGGATTTATTTTTTTTAGTCGCCTTTTACTTTCACAGAGCGGGCTTAAGTTATCACCGAATATTGTTAAACGTCGAGTGAGCACTTTCATTACCGTAAGTGCACCGCGGACAATGCACTAAGTTATCAAATTGTCCGGCGACCAGCAGTTAAGTTAAACTTTCGCACACTTTTCGTTTCACACATTTACTGCTGAATTACATTCAACTGTAATTTCGCTTCGAAACATTTTGGTTACGAAAAAACTAGTTAATGGATACGTACGTACGTAATGTTTTAATTTAAATTGAAATTGTTTCACTAGTGACCCGCCCCGGCTTCGCCCAGGTTATAATTATGTTGGGTCGATAGCTACCAAACTTCACAGGATCACCCGCTACGCCAATCTGGAGATTCCCTGAAAATTTCATCGAAATCGGTCCAGCCGTTTCGGAGTCTATAGGGAACATACATACAAACATCGCCTTTTATATATAGATAGGTTGTACAACGGTATAAGGTTCATAGAGCCGGGCTTAGGATCTCCGTTCATCATCAAGTCCTAAACTTGTCCTGATGTAGTAGTTAGTCAAGGTAACAAATGTTTAGCGAGCAGCTCTATTCAGAGTTATGTTGCTTTTATGTCAGTACATTCTTTACCTACTTGTTTTCATTACTATCTGTTTTACGGCGACAAGCGACACGAGGAAGTTCCGTATACCAGACAAGATTTCTGTATGCCGCAAACATTGGGTTACTTGTGACTAATACAAGATTGCACTTCGAAAATATTTCTGATCAATAATCTATTAATCTTGAAACGATAGAAGTTTACTTATGTTTTGGTGGTCAATAAAACTATTAAATAACTGTAGTATGGTTCATATCTATATTTTACCCAAAAGTACGGAAATATATTAGTTGGCACAGAAAACGTAAGCAATGCCGCGGGTGAACCATTGCGTCTTGTCTATACTAATATAATAAAGAGAATATGAGAGGATGGTTTGTTTGACCGCCCTAATCTCATGATCGACCAATCGGATTTGAAAAATACTTTTTGCATTTAATGAGGTAATACAATTTCATTTCAATTGAATGCACGGCGGGTGAAGCACTGCGGTCACCGCTAGTCACGTCGCCGGTGAAAGTGGTTAATCAGACATATATTTTCAAAATATTTGCAGTGAAATTGCAATTATTGAAAGGTATCAGAACTCGTTTTATATAGCGCCGTAACGGAGTGGGCTCGACGTCGGCATCGGACGATCTAGAAACTGCGGCCGGGAGTCAGCTTCATGGAATTTAACTGTCTCCAGCCATCGAGCGACGCGCGCCGCTTCTCTGTAATGTTAGTCTGAACGCCAGCGAACCACTTCATACCCGGTCTGTGCCGATGGCAAACATATATTTTTAAAAGATCCAAGCTATGTTTACAAATTACCTTACGCGTCTAACCAATCAGGCGGATGGTGTGTTATTGGTATTTACTTTTAACACGCTTTTATTTTCGTGTAAGGTTCGGTAAAAGTTATAAAACCTGCAAACGATGTTCAAGTACTGAGTATAAATCTTTAGTTAGTTAATTTAATAAGAATAATGACCTAATTTGAAGTCTCAACAACATCGAGGTTAGCTTACTATTTGTTTCTGATTACATAAAGAATATGCGCGTGCAGCATTTAATTCATTTTCCTCTAAGCTTACAACTTAACACCTGCTTACACGGTATACGATAAAAATTACCTTTATTAATTTAAGAATTCGCGCTGAATCGAAATCTGAACTACTAATAAATTAATTATATCTTAGAAATTGCCCACGTCAGTGTCACCCCCTCGGTCACCTATGATCGAATATTCATGATAATTAATAACAGACTTTGCTAAGCCAAACAGTAGCCCAGAAACATTAAAAAGTCTCTTACTCACTCACTTATTTTCCCTACACATATGGTCAGTGTGACGCGAGGTGCATTACGCGTTATATCACTGACTCTCATTTTAATTTAATCGAAACTGAGGAAGGAGCTTTTGTATAACACGCTTTATTACATTCAAGCTCAACCATTTTCGATAATTACCGGAAGAAACGGAAATCACCGGGAAAGCTAGATTTCCTGGTGATTTCCGTTTCTTCCGGTAATTACTTAACTTAACTTTAAGTACACAATAAACTTAAAAATATCGAAGAGTAGTAAAACGCCGGCGCGGCGTGGGCGTAATACTGCCACAACAGTTGGAGTGAACACTTTTCCTTTTCCAGCCTTTAACGTACCAACCACTTTTCAACAGTGGCCGCCTCGATGTTTTATATCTGATGTTGTAATAAAAAAAAAACACAGCACGAATAGTAAGTCAAAGGCGTGATTACTTAGCAAGCAATAGAAAAAAAAGCGAGGTTTTATAACACGTCGTGACAAATCGAATATGAAAACGTTGACACCGCAGCAGTGACCATAAGAATATTACTGATTCAATGTCGTAAAGGCAAGAGCAAAAACAGTATAAAATTTGAATGTGCTACGAATTGGTAAGGCCATTAAGCAGGCGGTACAACGGGCTGCCACACATTCGGCAAGCGCTCATGTACCGTACAGAATCGTGCCGATATTGTTAACACGATATGTCTGATAACGGTCACATTTGGCCAAGTTTTCAATTTTTAATTTAGCGATTCGATGACTCAGCATATCATCTCAGTTCTAATCCCGTCTGCATCGTTTTAACTCTGGTACAGCAAAAATACGCATCTGCTAGCGAGTAACTTTATAAACTTTCATAAGCCACTTAAACAAATTAATTTTAAGAAAGGTTAATTATTACGATGAGTGCATATCTACAGCACATGTTATAGAATATGAATTCCATGTTATATGCCATTTTTTTAATTTAATATCCCACCAAGAATCCGAACGCTGACAAATCATTCTGATTTGTCAACGTATTCCAGAACGCCTTCATATTTGCAACGCGTCCGTCATTGACATTAGTGGGCTACTTATGGATGGCGGTGGTCACGAATTGGTCATGAAATTCATGAGTGATTCTAGTGAATCTCATGGATTTTATTTTTCTACTACAAAATAAAGAACTGTCACTTTGAAATCCAAAGCGCTGTATTTTTTAACTGTGATTTAAATATGAATCCTAGCAGAATCTTTGACGCACCTTTAAGATTCAAGATGATGTAGGAGTTTTTTGTTCCAAAAGGATGAAGTACGAAGAAGTGCGTTCGCTTTTTATAGAAGTCTATAAGAATAGAAGAACAGAAGTAGGTGGCAAGAGAGTTGTACATGTGGATGCTGCGATCAGTAGACAACTTGCGTATGTATTGCAAGCGCAGTAATCCTGTCCGGAGATGATTACTCCTCGGCCGAGCGTAGCCAAACATACAATAGATGTTGTTTAACATCAAATAAGCCTAATCCACTTTGCAACAATGTTATTATTAAATTAGGTTATTGCCATCACTAGTACAGTAGAACACAAATATACTCACTTTTAGTTCGGCGGCCCATTTAAATTTGCTGTGAGCTATGTGGCGGGTGTACAAAAGTGAAAATAAAATCGTTAATCCAATTGCTGGGGACCAGTAAGTGGATTGTTGCTTCCTACGGATTTATTTTGGAGTTGCGACGCCTTGGTGGAAATTATGTTATTATGTTATTATATGAACAAAAGTAGGACTTAAGTATAAATTTAACTCAAGTTGGATGGACAGAGATAAAAATGAACGTCTGCACTAGTTTTTATATCGTGAAATTGCCTATGGCACAGCATTCAGCGAAAAGCGGCCCCGAGCGATGCGGGTAACTGAACGCTCTAATACAACTGGCATTTCAAAGATACGTATACATATTTATACGCCAATCGGAGAATTACCTCCCAAGTTACCTATATCTTGAATAGCTATGACTATATGTTTGGTCCTGTTTCAGAGGCCATATTTTTTTGATTCGCAGAAACAGAATTCTTAAGAAAATATGCATAAAAATAAAAGAAATACTTTCATCACTCACTTTATAGAATTTTAAATTGTTATTCGTACAAAACTAAGAATAAAGTTATTATCTGGTCGAGTTAGCGACGCGCGGCTGCAATTATCCAATTATAGTCATGCAAACACTTTGAACACCCGCTGACTTTTTTTACAGTTCGTAAACTTTTTTTGCCGCTTTTCGTTCAATTGCATCCAACAGGTGCATACCCTTCTCCGCCGTTTTGAGACATCTGAGGTCATGTAAAATTGAAGTGTTACAACAATTGGCTTTCCTTGATCTGATGTAACGATCGGTGCAGCAGTTTACAGCAGGACGATAACTTCATGGCGCACTAAAACCATCAAAATATTTCAGTCCCATTTTCATCCTGATATAATGTTTGGACACAACGAGTCTGAGTAAAGATCTTGGCTACGTAGCAAAATTCCAAAAGACCTCGACTAGGGATATAAGGGAAAGAGGTACAGCGAATCTCCAACTCCCCGGAATGCAACTAAGATGGACCTAATCATCCACTTTAGTGAACATCTCGGGCCGACTCTTAAGGGCCGGCCATGTGTTCTCTTGGCTCACAGTTCACACCCACGTCTTCTTAGTCCCCTCTCGAGACCATCAAAATTTAGCCCCAATTGTTTCAGACGTCATATAATTACCGCTTTGATCTCTTATGGTTCCGTATTCTTCAATGATAATAAAAACATTTCACTTTCGTAACAATCCGGCGCTCGTATATGTTCCCGCGTGACTGGAGCCCCGCACAACAAACGTCGCCGGGCGGCGCGCATCTCACGCTATACTCGAATTACGATCAAAATATCATGAGAGTTTCGTACCGGACTATCTCTCAGTCAGTCAGGGGTCGAGGTTGTTACTTAACCACATATCATAGTCTCAAATGTCAACTCGCCAGATCGTTATGATGTCAGCGATGAACCGAGTTGTATAATTTGAGTTGCATCAAGTTTAGTGCTAATGACCACTTCACGGACTGTCACGGACTTGTATGAATCGTCCTCGCAAATATAGATATGTTACCTTTTAAAGAGGACATATTGATTTTTTAAATATGCAATATGTAATTGCTGCTAATGAGTTGCTGATGCGTTGCCTACTTTTTATAGACAAAGAATCTATCCTATCCATCCCTACCTCTACCTACCCCTACCCTGCTAAATCCTCTTCCCCTTCCCTTATTATAAATGGATGGGAAGGGGAAGAGGACTAGAATTAAGCATCCACCGACATTTACTCACTCACTCATCAGACGAAACGCAAAAGCATAATTCTACTTCTCTCCTGTCTTCTGTGTGTTCGTGGTACGCCCGGTCGAGCCGGTCCATACGTGCAACAGATGATGTTGTTGCGGGCTCTATTGATATGATCGATATCTGTTGGTGATGATGCAATAGCACAAAGCTATTAATTGTCGTGTTCTTTCCTGTAAGACGTGTAAAATATTTGGGAAAAGGCAAGAAAAAAGTTATAGCAAATTTCTGTGAGATTAATTAAAGGCCAGAGCTTGGTTTTTAACAATATAGAAATAGAAATACCACAGAATATATACCGAACATTCAAAACTATCTAACTAATCGTTTTATCGAGGTCGACTTGTCATCACGATAAGGAATCTGTGCTTCCATCCTATGTCAAGTTACCTATGATAATTTCAAAGTTTTAAGTTTGACGAAGTTAGCGTGTCTCAAGGGGCTCGTGATATAACAACAAATATTTGCATAGGTGCGCGGCGCGGGCGGCGGCGCGGGCGGCGGCGCGGGCGGCGGCGCGGCTCAGAACCCGGCGGTGATCAGGAACCGGTTCCACAAAAGCTCGCCGCCTGCAAGGCGCTGAAGGGTGGCGCAGTTACACTAAATGTGTTTCAAAATACAGAATACACACCGTCACTACTCTTATTACTACTAACTATGTGTAAGTTTTTGTTAGCCATCGAGAAATAAAAAGGAGAAAGCAAATAAAATGGCGGCACCGGATGTGACGCATATTAATTCGTTTATGTACACGTAAATGATGATAGTGTACATCATGTATTGAAACTTATGAGTGGTAATATATGCTTTTTTAAGTTCATCAATCTTTAAGTTCTTATTTAGTCATCTTGTACGACAGGCCCAGTGTTATACCTGTCATATGAGCAAAGGATCCCCAAGTCACTAACGGCAATTTAAATCATTATTACATATGCTTGTATCTTAGTTACACCGCACTGATTGCGGCTGGACTGGTCAACTGATCGCGTGCAGTTGTCGGTCAGCCGTCAGCGTGCGGACGTTCGCGTGCGTCTCATGTACAACATTATAACCAACTAAATATGATCTTAGAGTAATTACCGGCACCTGATACTTTCACAGCATGACCTGGAAACGTGTACATAAGTTATTTGGTAAGGTTATCAACAGATTTCTACATTTACTTCGAGCTGAGATAATCTTTATTTAAGTATATTCTTCCGCGTAGTAAAGAACAGACAAATTCGATTAAACATCTAAATCTGCGGTGGACCCGACCGCATCCTTGGAAGGAATGAGTTGATTTAATAAATCAACAAATTATAGATGTGTTAAATTTAGTTTGGCTTGAATTCGGCGTTTTGATTGCTGTCCGGAGCCATCAGAGTCCGGACTACAACTCCCTTGGGTTTGGCTAAGATAGGCTCGTACTTTTTCACATTGGTCTCATCTCTACAAAATAAGTTGAAGAAAACCTTCAAGCGGCATTTGGATTGCTCAAAGGGTGTAAATATAAAAGATCATACGATGCTATGAGAATTATTTCCTGTAGCCCATTTTATAGTTCGACAATAATATTCGCTAATGGACGAAGCCGTAAAAAAGAATCCGGGTGGCTGCTCTAAAGGCTCGCCGTGTATAATTATATGGGCATTTTATCGGCAGTCGGCGGAGAGTAAATTATATTTGACACTCTAAGAGGAATAGGTTACGGCCACAATAGTTCTGTAAGAGTTCTGTTTTTTTATGAACATTTGAACAACTATGATGGAAAATAACTTAAATGTTACATATACGTATGCAATCAATTGAATGATGGTTAAATTCAAAGCATCATTGATAACTGTGAACATTAAAAAGAATCTCTTGTAACGATGTCGTAAAAGTATGCGAGCATAGACCAATCCGTGCGGTATTCGAGCTTTACTTTACTCTAAAAATAACTGTCGTTTTCTTATTCTTCCTAGGTTGTACGTCACACGTATGCATACCAGGCCTGGCTAGTTCGGGCTCGGAGTACAGTTTTAACAACACGTTATTTGTTTCACGACGGTAGCAAAAGTCAATCCATTATCGCGAGCTGCAGACAAAGCGCTGTTCTGTTGGCCGACCGCGGCCGGAATGTGACCGCCCTGCGCCGCGCCGCGCCGTTCATTCACACTGCTGGGGTCACCACCAGCCCCAACAAAACGTTGGGACGGAGATTTTTATACGTCACAATGCTGATTTTAAAGAAACGTTGTTGTTCATTCCAACGTTATGTTATATTACGTACGTATTTTAGGTTTATAAAGTTGTGTTAAAATTTGTCTATTTATTAGTTTAAATTTTTATTTGTTTAATAAAATCGACGATCGATCGATCAAATAAAAAACTTCTGTCTCGTCATGAAGAATCCATAAATCGATTAATAACTTATATTGAGCTACTATGTGAAAAATGCTGGAAACGATAAGTGTTGTTTAATATTAGGGAAATACTGTGATGTTTCATATTTTTTACATTTATAAATTAGCATTCAGTGCTTGGGACTTTTACTTCGTACCTTGTCACTGTAGTTATATGTTTATCATCATAGTTAAGTAAATAAGTAAATTTATTTCATAGCGCAATAGAAATAAGAAAACCTTTATGGTACTAATACCCGATGATATTAATAAATAGCTTGTGTAAAAGGAACATTCCATTGTACAGCAGCCTGTTGGTTGATATAGCGCCGGAGACCGCAGCAGGCCGCGCCGGAGACCGCAGCAGGCCGCGCCGGAGACCGCAGCAGGCCGCGCCGGAGACCGCAGCAGGCCGCGCCGCACGCGCCCTGTGCCGAGCCGCGCGGGGACCGCTGCCACACGGATTTGCATCACAAAACCTCGGCCAGTACTTACACAAGTGGCGGCGGGCCCGGGGTCGGCAGTCACACGTCACGCACAAGAAAAAACTACGAGCAATGTGACTTACATACGAAGGAGTTGTGGAGATGTGAAAGAGTTGAGGAGTGGCTGCTGTAGCTCCTCCTGGTTCACTTCTCACGTGTGCTTGTTGTTTCCATGAAGTAGTTTAGCGGCCTTTTGAGAGTGTTGTCTATGAGTACACAAATACATATATAGAAACGTGGCTGAATACTGCTGACTTTATTAAATTGCTTTAAATGTTGGGGAAATGGGTGCTATGAAGATATAGTCAAAACAATTATATATCTACGAGCTAATGATTAGATTAGATGCAATCAAACCATGTTGAGACAGTAAATAAACTATATTTTGTAACTAGGATTCTTTTGCAACTCAATTCCAAAGGTTTTAAAAATTTTCTTCCACATTTTTTGCTCGTCGAATGTTTGATAAATTAATTAAAGGTTTCGTTTAATTAAGAAAATCAATTTTACGATGGCGTGACGAGGGCGCGCATGCAGACCAATCGGTTCACATAAATCCAACGCCTTCCGTCCTCACAAAAGATTTACTGACAAGTGACAATTTATTACAACATTTGTTGTTGACCGATTTAAGCGTATGTCAACTTATGACCTATATTTCCTATATTAGAGAATTGATTAGTGGTTATAAATTGTTTCCCAACATATACAATTGTAATTACCTTACTGATCGTCAATTGTCGCAACGTGAATAAATCATTACCAGCTCAGAACTCAGGTAGCGACATCTGGCGAGAAGTTGAAGCTGTGTATGGGTTATTATATAATAAAATAAATAATTCGTTTCACAAGAAAACGGAAATAAATGTTACCACGCCGTCAGCATAGAGAAGACAGAGAGCGAGAGAAGTCAAGGAAGGCGCGTATGACTTTCATAAACAACTAAATCGCCTATTCTGTCCCTCGACTTGGCCCATGTGACCTGACTAGCGCCAGCGTCAATAGTGCCATAGGATTTCGTATTTCAGTAGATTAATACGTTGCGCTTGTTAAATAACTCATGTATTCTGTAATAAATAACATACTCGGGCAGATTTGCCAGCGAATTAACAATAAATAATTTGTATTTTGCTAGCAGTTTGAGAAGCGTGTTTCAGAAATTGTCGCGGGTAGCTCTCCGTGTTTTTTGTCAGCGCAGCGCCTTCGTAACGGAATTGTAATCGCCGCTTAACTTACCGTCGAGACACACGATTCTTTTTGTTAATTCTGAAGCATTTTAAGTTTATTAACAAACAGAATTTAAAAAGAGAAAACGCTTCTGCCTCATTAAAATTAAATGGTCACGAGTCCATTCCTTTAAATTGTTAAAGGTAATTGAACTAAGTAATTGTAAGATGACATTTATTTCATAAAATTGTGTTGTTTAATTTGTATGACCGGCCGGCTCGGTCGGGAAAGTATCACGACTTCTCTGAAGACCGGCGTGAAGTAAATCACTACTACGTTTTGCTCGGAGAATGACGTGGCCGGAAGTCCACTGCCTATCCCATATTCCTTTCTGTTTATTCACCTATCTCCCACATAGAGGTTGACAACGTATCCGCGATTACTTCGGCTTTTAAGATGTTTACGCGTACCGGTCACCGCTTAACAACTGCTTGCTCTTGTTGATTTATTATTTTATATGAATGAAAAAGCAAATCTTCTATCATAAACAGTAAATAAAATAGCCACCACGAATAGTAGGTTACAGTAAGATAAATTAATAGCAACACTTATCCAAGTCCTCGACAAAGTGCACCTCTCTATATACTCGAATACTCTATATAGCTACGTAGATATCGTTTGAACGAGTTGATTTGATGACAAAATGAAAAAACAGGTCGTAAAGACATAATATATTTTATGCCGGGAATCGAACCCGGATAGCTCGCGTGCTCTATAGCTGAGGACTTAAGACGAATGTCTGATCTGTCTGCTCACTGCGCGATCACGGCAGAGTAAAGTCATAACTCGATGGCAGCACTTGCCCAATAACAGAGCAAAAAGAGAGCTGAACCAATTTGTTTTGCGGGGAATTGCGTAATTAGAAACCGAGAAATGTCACCGAGCTGGGCGACTATCATCATTTTTTGGAGCATCATTAATGAGAGAGCTGAGAGGCGCAGGAGTCAGGATCATGTCTGCTCCTTTCTATGCTAGAATATACGAAGGTATATATAATAGTACCGTTAACATATCCTAGCGGCCGTACAACCCTAGACCACTTGAGTACCTAAAGTCTTGAAGGTACAATTTAAGCTGTAATAACCGTTTTCCGCGAAATCTTCCTGATCCAATGCGGAGTCTAGGAAAGCCAACCAGTGTGATCAAATCAAGCCAAACTTATCTCTGCCAGGACCTCGGTAAATATAAAACAGTAATCTGAGACAACGGTTTTATATTATATCTACATCTGTATTATTTTATATCTTGTTTTTTTTCTTCTCAAATTATTTGCCCCTGAATGCCCTATATAAAATGGTGTACGGGGTGTACAAAGTTGACTTCGACTGTATTATACTTACGCCGGGGGCTGCAAAGGTCCGCCGGAATGATGTCAGAGAAAGGCGCGGCTGCGACAAAGGCCACTGTGCAGGGCTGCTTCCTACAATCAAGCAAGAAATCGAAAAAAAAAACAAATAATTTAGACAGGACAGGGACCGGAAATAGTTCACAATATCAAAAAAAAAATAAAAAAATAATTAAATTTGTAAACATCAAATGTAAACCTGAATACTATCTTGGTAATCTGTACACTTGAACTTCAAAATAGGTAGTGTTGTGGCAGCCCTGAGTCCGCCTTGGGTATCCTCGACCCATTTCCCTGCGCCGACCCCGCCGACCCCGCCGGCCGCACCGTGACACCTCCAGCCGTACTACGCGTGCCGCCCGCATTGCCGGGCTATCACTCTATTTACCAATAACATATGAATGTCTTAAACGTAACACGAGACCTTTGGACTTGTATGTAAATTATGATGTCCTATTGATTAGTTCTCTTTTAAGGCCTGATATTTAGTACGTCTTCATATACAGATTGCTTCAGGATCACTCATTCACAGTTGAAGGAAACGATATAGCGATAAGATGGGCTAAGCTTTGGGATCGAGTATACTACGTGACCCAGTTTTTACCCCCTTCCCCGCGGTGACCACCCGTAGTATATACTAGATGAGATATATAGACATATAGAGGGGTATGGTATATATAATACCAAGACGGCCCCTTCTAGTTATCACGTAGTAATTCATAAATATGCTTTTAAATATTTTTTGGAAATAGAAAGTTTAGAAAAAAAATGACTCATATTTGTATTCATTAATACGGCGTGAGTTTAAAAATCGCTAAATATGTTAAGAGTCCGGAAGAGATGTCTGCTAGAGAGCGCTTCAGAGTGTGCTCTGATACGCACTGAAAAATAATTCAACTCGTCCGCACAGCAAATGACTTTAATGTATCATTTTTTTATTATTCTCACTACCTTGCGTCACTCTTGTCCGATTAATATGACAAAACGACTGTACAGGAAAAATCCAAAGCAAATAAACATATCTACAAAAATGTGTGTAAAGGGAAGCAGCTTAAGATTTGAAATCTTTGAAATGATTGTAATCATTGCCAACCATTCATGGTTGACCTTTAGCGACCTTTAACCAGAAAAAACCTTTACGTCTACGTTTGTTTTATAGATTCATTAAGGGTTTAAAATTAAATATGTCTAAATATGTCTGAATAAGGCTCCGGGGATCAATCTCACACGAGCACCAAATCAAATTGAAAGGTCGACGCGCACTTCTTACATCGACACCTTAACTGGTGTAATATTTCACTGGTCCGTACCGTGCGTATTGATTACTTTAAGAGACGGCATACCTCACTAACGGCACTTCAATGTCGCGGCGTATTTACACATTAAATATGCTAATATTTAATTTTTGATATTTAGTCTATGATAATAATTTAAAAAAATATATATCCCGTTGCCTTCATGTGAATGACTTGCAGGCCGGAGTCGGCTATCTGTATCAACTCGTTTGAAGTATCACCCTCATCATCGAGTACCCGGTGTAACGTTGTTGTGGATAAAATCAATGTGATCAAGGGACATACTATAACTGACTATATTGCATGTAAAACCAAGTCAGTTAATTTAGTTAGTGTCTATGGAAGCACCTATCCAACAACTTTCTTATAAATTGTTATCTAATCATTTACCTAAAAACATTTATAGCGACTGTATCAATATTAGACATCTCTATGTCTATATTAATTAAAATGACTTGACAATTGCACGGCACCGTGACAATTTGTTAGTTTTGGTGTGACATCTGTTTTGTGCCTGTTTTATTTTATTATGTAGTGCTAACATTTTGCATGTAAGATATTGCAACGTGTCTTTTTCTATAGCATCTGCAATATTCCTCTCGAGTTACACATATTTGGAATACGAAATAAACCTCATTGCGGTCTTGTTTGGATTGTATCAGCCTCCGGGCTCCACCGACCGAGCCGTGCCAGTTCGTACGCAGACGTCTGAGATAACAGTGCACGTATGGGTTCCCGGTGGCGGCAGAGTGGCCCACTGTCGCTGTTTAATATGTGTATTGACATTATATGCCTGAGAATAATCAAGTTAAATGGTTATTGTTAAAAACTATGTATATTTTTTGAAAGCGCAGATAAGATATCACGTTATTATCACAAAAAAGATTAACAATTCTTGCTTAAAACAAAAAACATTTGAGAATGCTGGGAAACTGAACAGAGCAAAAGGATCTTGAGTGCACAATGTACTACACTGTGTAGTACCAAAAACTGTTCCATACTGATTAAGATTACCCAGGATGAAACTAAATTTAATGAGAAAAGTTGAATCCCATCCTGCATGAACTACAAAGATACCGGAAGAATAATAATCCAACGGCTTTGGTAGCACGCGATTATATATACCAAGAAGACACAACATGTCAACATTACTTGTATACAAACAAATTATATTATACAAATAAACAAGGCACAAGTTTGTTTCAAGAATCGCTCGACAAACACAATGTTATCAAAGCACTATTTCTCTTTTGATATGATTGTTTGCGCTGGAATCGCTTGAGTCATCGCGGCGTTATCGCGACACTTGGCGATTCGGCACCTCACACACTTGGCACCTCGCTCGCTTATCACTCGATATCGATACCCCCGCCCCGCGCGCAGCCC
>DWTW01000943.1:0-14038 GCA_018246275.1 Papilio slateri | reverse complement strand
AATTAATATAATATATGAATAATAGTACGATTTTAATAGACTACGTCAAGGCCGGTAGCAGGTGTGACATATGAAATTGTCTCATCCATCAACCAACACTATTGTCATGTATACGTTTGTCTGTATGAAATGCGTATGAAGCTAACTTCAGAGAGGAAAAGATTCGTGACGTGTAAAATACAAGTTAATGATCGACCTTAATGGCGATCCTCGTGAGAAGCCTGTCTCCAGTTGACTGGCGCAATTAAGATTACTAGCGGCACTAACTAATCTAAGATGCACCTCTCTAAATTGTTCAAATTCAGTTCAGTAAACAGTTGCATTTGTAATGTATATGTACAAAATTTAGGAATGTTAGTCTAAGTTAACGTAAATAGATCAACACAAACATCATTGACAATTTTTTTTTGTCGACTAAGAGAGCTGACAAGCAATGCATTACCCTACAGTATACAAAATTATACAAAATCATGCGCAACACCGCTTGTAACCCTGAAACCTAGGATGGTTTGTCCAGAAGCTCGTTAATTTACCTTACTTCTTACGGCATCTTTTAAATTGCAACGTAGTCATTTTGCACAATAGTACCCACCCAAGTGGATATTTTGCAAGGTTGATTCTTAAAGGTGAGCATACTCTATGTTGGCAAATTTCACGCTCTCTAACCTACTACAGTTACAGTACAACCTACAGTTCGCTCTAGTTCGCTTACCTGGAGCAAGTGAAGCACGCTCCGTAGTTTTCTTGAATTGTTCGTAGAAATGCACAAGAACATCCACATTTTGGAGCGAGTTACAAGACCGAGGAGCGCGGGAAGTTCGCAAACATAGTAAGTACCCACCCTCTAACACGGGTAAAATTAATTGTACAAATATAATTATTAGTTTAAATATATTAACAGTACTGTAAATGGCCCAGAAGTAATATTGTTACATTAATTTTAACATTTTTTATTTTGAACGATCCATACTTCAGTTCGTCACGAAGGTTAGTTCTGGCACTTATTGTTTTGGATTATTCAATGCCGTGCGCAAATATCATAACGAGTCCGGGCTCGACCATCATGTGCTCGTCGACGTGCGTGTTATCGCACTGTAGCACCAACACTGCCTGTTTCCCCGGTACTCGTTTGCACACATATTTCTCATATAACCTGGAAAACATTTATTTATATGCACTTATGTGGGGTCGGCACAGTCTGAACACGGCACGGTCCATACTGTGTACGTTTTGGCTACAGGTATTACGGCCGGCCGCCTGTCTGCCGCCAACCGTCCTCGGGAATAATTAGTTGTAGTTAAGTCTTGTTTCGCCAGTTTATTTATACACGAAATAAAAATAAAACTTTCTAAATAAACAATAAGAACGATATCTTTCAGCAGCCAACAATACAAAGCAATATTCAATACGAAATGTATTTAAGATTTTGTAACATAAGATAGCCCTCTAATGTCAGGAAGCATCAGATACATTTCATATCGTGTATTAATTTGCATTTTGCATATGTCGCTCTTTTTTGCTCCATTTACGTTACATCTTTTATCTCTCTCGTGTAACGAAATGTGCCTAATCTCGAAGCGTTCTTGATATTGAAATTCACGCCTAAAACGTTTAATTTCAAAAAGAGAAATACTAGTAGTACTAACATTCGCCTTTACCTTCTATTGTTTTGTCTAGTTTCTAAAGATGAGAGGCCGGGTGGCCACCTTCGTTCGTGGCAGTTCTCCATGAGATCATCAATTATATGAGAGGGGCAGCCAGATTCTGATAAACTTCTTTTGATCATCATCTGTAAATATTAAAAAAATGCAAAGTTTTAATTATCTAATACATTTAACCAGTTGGCCATAATGATCGCCAATTTTTTATTCTTCCTGCCCTTATCCAACTTTATGTGGGGTCGGCACAGTACGACCGTAGTCCATAGTGTAATAGGTTTTGGCTATAGTTTTTTTTACGGCCGGCCGCCTGCCTGACGCCAACCCTCTTCGGGCATATATATGAAATATTAGTAAATTATCGAAATAATTTACTAATATTTCTTTTAACAACGTCCAAACAAGTTTTAAACTTAGTTGGACATGGTTTACGACGAGAGTCGAATGGCAGAATTCGAACCCACTTGTTGTGTGTATTTCGCGGTCCGTACCCTTAACTATTGGGCTATTAGCGCTTATTTAATAACATATAATGAATCTATACAAGAGTAAAAAAAGAAAATACCACAAAAGCAAAGGGCTTTTTTCGTTTACGGGAACGAAATAGATATTATTTCAGTCACAGAAATTTATTGCATATACAATAATTGGTTTATTTTTAGTTATCTTTTTTAAATGCTTTGTTTTGTACCTTCTCATATTTACGTAAAGCTTGAAGTAAACTTTATTCACAATTCGTTATGGTTGAATGGTTACTTACCATTGTAAAAAAATATTTCCATCTTATCTTATCTTTTTTTTATTTTATTTTACGAAATAAATAAACACTCACGGTGGTAATCCGGAGAGGAAGGCAGATATTACAGATTCTAATTTGGCAAAATCATGGCACACCTGTTTTGCTTCTTTTGCACATCATATCAGCCTTTACCGATCCACTGCTGGACACAGGCCTCTTCCCTGTCACTCCAGATTACTCTTTCCGGCTTTGCGTCAATAGAATCCACGTCCTGCATCGCACCCTAACCATGTCATCGACCCATCTGGCTTCTGGTCTGCCTTGGTCTGGGCCATTCCGTCACCGGCTTATTCCATCTGACATCGGTCCGTCTAGCCAAATGTCCTGCCCACTTCCGCTTTAGCTCCGAAATACGTCCCCCTACATCGAACATAGTTGTTCTTTGTCGAATTTTCATATTAGGAATTTTATCAACGAGAGAAAAGCATAACATGGCTCGCTTCATGGCACGTTGTGTTACTGTAATTTTGTGAATGTCTTGTGGGACACCGTCCATGTTTCGGCTCCGTAAGTGAGGGTAGGCAGTGCAGGCACATTGGTTGAAAACTGATGTTTTGATGTTTACAAAACATGCATTTTATTTTTCTCTCCCTCACATTATCAACTTTACTTGAAGACTTAATGCTTTGATAATATAATATTTTTATAACGCGAAGAGAGAAAGAAGATATCCCCTTTGCAACATAACATATGTTATCTTCTAGTCTCTATTTCGTCATTAATTATTATTCGTCATGCGCAAATAATTTTGCGTACTTTCCCCAATTCTAGTCACAGCATTGTTTTTCAGACCACATCCGCTTAATGATATCAAACTTATTAAAAGTATATATTCTAAAATTCATAAAAAATATATTGAGTGCTGTTGTCTATATATTTATTTTAAAATTTCAATTATTTTAATTTCAAAATTTGTGGAGAAAGAAGTGCCTCTATTTAGAGAAGTAGACAGATTACATTAAATGAATACAATTTCTTGAATTGATTGTCTTTAGACGACATTTACCAATTTGATGCAGTAGCCTTGTGAAAATTTGAAATTGTTAATGATCTTGGAATGGAATTTAGTTTTCGAATGTTTAGTAACAGAAATGCTTCAAATTGAACATTTGCATTACTCGTTTACATGACCTCATTATTCAATCAAAGAGTGACCTAATTTCATTGTTACAACTTTGCATACTTTTAGCAATAAACATTATAATTAAGAAGTATGCAGTCATTCACATTTAATAGAAATAAAATAATACAAACTGAAGGAATCAAAACTTCCAGAAATAGAAATCCATAACCTCACTATCAGAAGAATTCTAAAGTTTTTTTGTTCATTGTTTTATAATGTAATTTACTTTATTATATAGCGCGTTATTTAAATATTGTGCGTAGGGTATAAATGCGTTGCCTGCCTTTATGTAGGGAAGTGTAAACGCATAGCAAAAGGAGATAAGGACAGGACGGGATCGAAAACGGGGATGACAGCAATACCAAAATAAAGAGTTTATATTCTAGTGAGTGTTAAAACTAACTCTATTACCGCCTGAAAGACGTCATGGGGTGTCGAAATTATACCATGAGTTAGATTGATGGCACACAGGCATTGCGTCGCAGTTACGACGACGGAGCGGTGACGCTGCGTAGTTTTACTATGTAAATCAAAATGACACGCCATGCGGTGTATTAAGACGACGATGTTGTCGGAACGCGACGAAGCGGAGAGGGGTGCTGCCCAACGCAGTGCAGTGCAGTATTTTTATACTATCAAACTTAAAATCTATTGTCATTCAAAGAATGACGTCCGCACCCTGAGTCGAATGGAATAAAGAAAGGGAAAGAAAGAGGATGGGGAGGGAATAATAGATATAACCTAAAAAGTTTATATTCTATCGATTGTTAAAAGTAAGTGTATTACCACCTGCAGGACGTCATCGGGTGTCGATATCATACCACCCCAGCGAGTGACGCGAGCGCGCGACAGCGAGCTGGCCCAGCGCACAACCTCCTCGCGCTCCATCTGGTCGGCCAGCGCGCGCATTGCTGGGTTGGATACTCGCATCGCTCGCATGAACTCCTTTAATATTAATTGACAATTTACTATCACTTGAAGAGGATCATATGACCATGATTACGATTATAATCTACAAATCATTATATTCCATTATTCTTGGTGTAAATCTATTTATTTTATATTAAAGGAAAGTAGGTGTTATAGAAACCAAAGAAAAAAACCCTTGTCATCATGTAAATTATGGAAATGAGATTTTTTCATTTGGCAGAAAAACAACCTAAAATTCAAAAATTGCCCAACACCTAGTAGTTGCATTGGCCTTTAAAGGAGCTTTTAAGCTCTGTTCTGAAATGAGTCTAATTTTCAAAGTTCCTAAATACCACTGACCATCTGATTTCACAAGGTTGTGGAAATTGTGCAAAAAGAGCATTTTACCTCTCATATAAGCTACATTTAATACACAATGCCCAATGTAGTCAGTCATTGTTTGTGTGATATACACACATATGTTTCCATTTTACTCAATGAAGTAAAGAAATAGCCGATACATCTACTGCCAAACAATGGACATCAATGTCCCTCTGATAGTCTATGATTCTGTTGAGAACACCGTTTTATTTTTTAAATTTATGTTTCAAATAACAACACCCAGATGAAATGAAATCTTATTATTGTCTTATAAAGAAACACAAGGCGTTCATTATACACATACCAAATACCGTTTATTACTGAGGACTCTAATAAACTGAATCTTCCGTATTATAGCAAAGAAGGATTATTTTCTGACAACAGTTAATTACTTATATTGATTGTATGATTCATACTTTAAATACTAATTCCAATTCCCAATTATTCATACATAATTTGTAACCACAAAACATGCGTCAAATTAAACGATTTTATTAATTACAAGGAAATTCAGATTTTGAATGGAAATGTCGAATGAATAGGAGTCTAATTTCAAATTAATTTAGGTGTTTATTTATTGCTGATGTAATAACATTACATACCAAGAATTCAAAATATAAATATGGAATACATTGTCCTAAACTTAAAGGCAATGATGTTATCGAAAGATTTACCAAAAACTCAAATGACAACATAATTATAACCGGATAATCAGAGTTTTTATCATCACCACACTTCAAATGACATTCAGTGCTATGTGCATGTCTTTGGTTCCCTCATAGAACTAACTCCCGCAACCTTGACCCGGTTGGTGGTCCATCTTGTTAGGTTAGGTTGTAAACTAACAGCCATATATCTCGGCCTCTCACGAGATCCGACTTGAACACACATAAAATAATCGAAACTATATTTCACTAGAGTTTATTGAGACCACAATAACTGGTGGTAGTGAAACTGTTGCCATATATTAGGTCTTACCAACTATATTTTTTCATATATCTATTACAAATAACCATTGATGCATGTCTTTTGAAATATTAGACTCTAGAAATTCTGAAGGAGATTGAATAACAAACATTAACTATGTAGTATATACATACATAAAAACTCAACTATATTATAAGAACTTTAATGAAAGACTTACCTTTAGCAGGGCTAACTCTCTTTTGTGTTCATTAATGATGAGTCTCTGCTCCGTAAGTTCCTGTTGGTAGTCTGTTAGTTTGCCCTGCTGTGATGCAATCAGAACTCTTAGCTCTCGGACACAGTTGTGCTCCGCCAGTTCATCTTTAGGTATCACAAGACCACAACCAGCTTCACATGGCATCAGTCGCTTAGGATTATATTCACCTGGGTAATAAGAAAATCATTTGTCTGCATAGTTTAGAAGATACATTCAGTAAAATATATTGTAGATAAACATATTTACCAGTAACTGGTATTCCATAATTCATGTTTAAAATAAGTTATTTTAATATTATTTATTTTAATAAGCTGACATTGTATTTGTAACATGGCTGTGACGATGCTATGAAATATAAATCTATACTAATATTATAATAAAAGATTTTATTGTTTGTTTGTTCGGGACAAATTTTAAAACCAATTTAAAAAATTCTTTCACCGATGGAAAGCTGTTCTATCGATGAGTTATTAAGGCTAAATTTTATTTATATATCTATCTACACAAGCAAAGCTGTCACACATAGCTAGTGTAATAAATACTCACAATCGACAAGATGTGATGCAAGGGAGTCCAGTTTCAAGACTGCATTGCAGCCATGAGGGGCATTATCACAACTTGTACACAGTCTGAAATAACATTTAAATATATAATTTGATGTACACTTTATACATTTTTACTAATAGAAAGCATAAAAATAGTTGAAAATAAATATCTCATAATATATTATGTACACTTGTTTACAGATAAAATCAATCTAATTATCATAATTTATCAATTATCGATATTGATTGTGTTCAAATCAAAAATAAAGATAATTAGATTCTATAAAAAACAAAACAAAAGCTTATCTTTCTACATAAAATGGGACACAATACAATTCACACACACAATTCATGGTACCAATAATTGTTAATTAAATAAATGTCAAGAAGATGAGAGAAACGGTAGACCCAAGGTAAAACCAAGGAAATAATTTTATTTCTAAATAAATATAAAACAGAAAAGTTATTTTCACTCCAATATTAAATAATATATACAAAGATAAAATAAAAAAAATACACAAATACTTGTAGAAAACCATTTTCACATTTTACCGCAAACACATTTGAAAATCTTTATTAAAGTTCAATGAAATTAGCAATATGTATATAGCAATAACATGTGTTTTTTCAAAAAAGTTTTTCTACATAAACAAATATTAAAAAAAGCAATCAAAACATAACCTAGTTTCGATGTTGCAAGGAGGATCACATAACAAAAGTTGCGAAATCACACCAACCTGGAAAGTAAGTTGCGTAGTATTCTAGGAACGGGTCTCAACTGGCTTGCGGTAACTGCCTGACGATCCACAGGACAAGTAGGCTGCCGACTTATCCATTCAGTTATACAAGCACGACAAAATGCATGCTCACAGGCTGGCGCCTAAAAAAACATCATCTGATGAACACAGTATATACTTATTTAAATAAAAAAGGTCTAGAATTAGGCAAACCTGCAACGGATCCTCTAAAACTCCTGAGCATATAGGACAAATTAGTTCTTCATCAACGTCACCTTGAAATCTTTTGATATCAAAGCCCATTATTGTTTTCAACAATAGAAAACATTAGCAATTTTTTACTATTGTTACTATGTTTGCGATATTATTATGAGTTTATTTTTATGAATTATACACTATCGAACTTTTATTGGGAATAAATGATTTGTCCAATGATAATCCAAGTGAATTAAGTCAATATCAACAAAAAATAAAGTTGTATTAATGTCCTGTGCAAATGCAATGAATATAATTATTATATTAGACATACAACCCCGCAGAGTATATAACTAAAATAACCAAGTAATTAAGTTTACAGAGTTCAGTTTACGGAACTAAATTGACTAACACTAACATTATACACACAATGTGTGTGTCACACATATCTACATACATGCATGTGTCAGTATCAATCTTAGATAAAGAATTATATAGATCTGACATGAGCGTACACCCGTAAGGGACAGATATGTAATGCATGAAAAAATCGATATTGTCAGGTTATGAAAAAATCTCAAAAGGGATGAATATACAGTGTTCTAAAATTATGTGTATAACGGAAGACCAAAGATTCTTGTTCACAGTTTTCTAGAAGGTTTTAAATCAAAGGTGATCCAAATTTTTTATTCTTTCAAATACCTCTAAAAATACTTAATAACTTTTATTCATTTTGACGCAATCTTACCAATGAACTATATATTTTTGTAAAAGAAACCCTTATCTGAAAATTAGCACGATGCTCCAAAACACGGGCAAAAGAATCACTTGCATTTTTTTTATTATGGTGGTTATTATTAATACGATTATTAATATATTATTTTACGCACGCTTGTAAAAGGAAATTAATTTCAGCCGCATCTTATGCTTGACTTGGGTGACCTCGACGCTCATTCCAGAGCTTGGGGGTCCACCCAGACTATGCGAGAATATATCCGAGTTTATTTCGTGGGTTTCCAGTTTTGCCGCCCTGAGGCACAATCTATTTGTTTTTTAAAAATTTGAAATTAAACAGCTTTATTAATAAAGGACAAAACGCTGTACACGTGTACACGGTATTCAATGTTTTTTTTTTAGTTTATAAATTTTATTACGTACGTACCACATAATTAAGGTAATTTTCCAGTATGACATATGGTATCCCTAAAAATTCTACAACCCAAAAAAATTCAAAAATATTAAAAATGACGGACTTGGTGAATGGCAATTTAAGGTTACTATCTAAATTATTTCATTAATACTACTGATTACATGATAACATATAACAAATTTAAACATTGTTTTTATTGTTATGACTGTTGTGGTGGTTTTATATCACTTAATAATAATAAATAATAATAACTCCACTTCTTGTCATTATTTTACATATAGACTATTAATTTAACTGGAAATCGTATTTGCAAATGAGATGGTTATATTTTCTGATTTCCGTTCACTGCAGCTTTTGCGATGTTTTTAATAATAAGTGACAATCCATCACTCAATACAGAATTAAAAGTAAATTAGTTTTAAACGAGCAAAATTCTCAAATATTTCGAAGTTTATGAAAAGAGCCGACACTGTTGGTCACAAACTTATATTGTAACAAAAAAAAAGTGAAACTCTGACAAGGACAAAAAATTTACTGTTGTCTCTTTCATTTCTTGCAGAGTTTATATATTGCGATCTCGTTCATTCGTGTGACGTTCATTTGCTTGGCAAATCGAGTTAATACTTGATCCTAGTCACCAACAAAAAAAGTGAAACTCTGACAAGGACAAAAAATTTATCGTTGTCCCTTTCATTCCTATTAGAATTTATATATTGAGATCTCATTCATTCGCGTGACATATATTTGCTTGGCAAATCCAGTTAATACTTAATCTTAGGCAATGAGTATGTAATACTACGTAAATACATTGATGGTACAAAGAAAGAGTTTTATAAGATATAATATTTTTTTAAATGTCAAAAAATACATTGTCTTTGTTGTAGTACCTACTCGTTCTTTGTGTATTTACACACAAAGGACGAGAAGATATGATACGATTGTGTATATTTATAAATAAAATATGTTGTGAAAACAAATGTAAAAAAACTACTTCAATATCAACATCATCATTAATTTAAGCATTGCACTTAAATGTTAGTATTTTTATATATGTAATGGGATCGTTGAGGATTATCGTGCTTATTTTATTTTTTTCATTTGAACAAGTTAACAAAGTATAAAAAATTTTTTTTTTTAATTTCTGACCTGCTCTGAGAGTAAGTTTTTTTTTAAATTGTCGTATGGAATTTGGAGTTGGTAACACTGTTAATCGCTGCCATCGTTAGAGGATCTGCCAATTCTTTCTTCTGTAATATATACGTCTCGCCTGATTTTGTACATCTCGAATTAAAATGATTTGATATACGAGGGTGTCGAATAGTGTTTATTTAATTTTAATTTAATACGGAAAGTGTAAATATAAAACTTGAAAATGAGTGTCTTTAAATCAGCGATGGGGTACTTCAGTTCTGGAGGTACCAACGGAGGCAGTGATAATGATTTTGTTGGTCAATTTGTAGAAATCGGGAACATGAAACTGCGAGTGAAAAAAGTTATAGCTGAAGGTAAGTAATGAGACGATATATGAAAATTATCAAGTTTAGGTGAAGTACAAGAGAAGTACTTATAAGGGCCTTAAAAGTCTCGGTCACTGTTCTCCACGTATTATACTTGGGGGCGGAAGAATCGAAAATGCATAAAAATTACGCTTTATCTACTACTGTCCCAGAACATAAGTGGTTATTATTATAACTGAGAAAACACAATTTTAGAAAGGAAAAAAATTATGTATTTCTAAATTATCAAAACTGTCGGTTTCTACAACATTAAAGTGCTTTTGGTAGGTATTTAAAATGTAAATGATAGTAATTAAGAATTACTGAGAATTACTGTTAGTTTTATCCTTTTGATTATTGAGTTAATGGATTACAAAATTATTTATTTACAGTTCTAGTATACTTTTCTTGCCTTATTAGAACATTCATTGTAATATAAGAAATTAATGAGTGTATCCGAAGAATATTTCTAATATAAGATAATTAAACATTTGATGTAAAAGCCATATCTAATCATCCAAGCCTGTGTCCCGCATAGGACTTTGAAAGGCAAGTGAAAATGGATGGCTGATTATAATATTTACCTATCTGTTTTATACAGCCTTTAAAGTCTGTTAAAAGCTGCATATGCATACTTAAGTCTTGAATTAGTCCACTCTTTCTGAATCTTATCGCTTTTTATTGTTTCCATCTATCCAGGTGATTGATAGCCTAAGAAAAATGTGTGTCTAATTAAAAAGTTTCCTGCATTCATAGCACCTTTAATTTTAACATCAATGTAATTTCTTTATCAGTGTACATCAAAACAATCTCAAATTAAATGCAATATTAAGCACCACCCTTAATATTGCCAGTATAATTAATAAAATTATATGACAATACTTAAATATCAGATCCACTATACTGTCAACAATATTATTTTTACTCTTGTTGAAAAAGCAAGAATCTTGATTATGTTATATTAATGTACAAACAATCCAAAGACAAAAAGAAAGGTGAAACCTTACAGCCACAATGCAAGCAGAGAATTCTATGGGGTCATTTAATTCTACAAAAATTGTATGAATTGATGATAAAAGTTAACCAACTAAAGGTTTTTATATTGTTATCTTTATCACTTAAAAGTGATGATGTGGATACTTCTTATGTAACAAATTAAGAAAATACAATGAAAGTGGAGTAGGCATGTCTTATATACATAATGAAATCTATTATTTTTGGACTTGATTAATCACAGTCCATATAACAAAATAGTAGTGAGTAATTTTCTTAATTATGTAATAAAATTAAATTTTAGATATAAATGTGAAGGGATATTTCAGTAGGGGTAGCGTAAGAAAAGATGGATTGTGTAAAAGGTGACATGATTAAGAAAGAAGTAATGACTGAAATGACAGATGATAGATTGATGTGGAAGATGAAAACTTATTGTGCCAACCCTACATAAAGTGGGAAAAGGACACAGAGACATGATGTGGCAAAATTACAATCATTTACCACTACAGCATGTTACTTTCACATTAATAATTAGTTAAGCATGTAGCAAGCTTGCTAGGTGACTGTCGGCCTAGCTTATAATTTAAGCCATATTGATATTTTTCATAGTTGGTTATGGTGGTTTCATATTAGGTTTTAGTTTTGACAAGTGCTACAGTGATTTTTGCAACATCCAACTGCTAAAATTAAATGTTGACAAATAACATGTAAAATAATGTATTAATATTTTCTGATTGGGTAACAGAAGATAAGAACTGATAATTGTATGATAACATTGTATTGCAGGTGGTTTCGCTTTTGTGTTTGTTGCTCAAGACATCTCTACAGGCACGGAATATGCTTTAAAAAGGCTAATGGCAGCTGATGATCAAGCAAACAAGAATATTATACAAGAGATTAGTATATTAAAAAAGTTATCGGGCCACCCTAATGTAATTAAATACATTGCTGCATCATTTATAGACAAGTCAAAGACTTCCCATGGAATGGGAGAATATTTATTGTTAACGGATCTTTGTAGCGGAGGTAGCTTAATGGAGGCACTACAAAATAGAGGGCAGGCGTTTCCATTACCAACTATTTTAAGAGTATTCTATCAGACATGCAGGGCTGTACAGCACATGCATAATCAAGTACCGCCAATTGCACATCGTGATCTCAAACTAGAGAATTTTTTAATATCTAATGAAGGTAATTATTTAATTTTTTTTACTTAGATGTAACAATAGATGTTAAGGGAATGAAATTTTTTTCTTGTTCTCTTGTTCTTGTTTCCTTCTTATGGATGTACTCTCAAAAATATGTATATTAACTCCACAATTATTTTTTTCAATAGAATGTTGCTTGTCAAAGCAATTATGCGATTCTAGGCTATAAGAGTACTTCAATTTTAATAGTTTAATGAATTAAAAAATTATGTACTTATTATGAATGTACAAAATTTTCATACATATCTAATGTGCTTTTAATTTGTGATTTTGTTTAAAAATGGCACATTAAAATTATCCTTTCTTATTTTCAAAAAGTCCTAAATTGTCTGCCATAAAATAATGGTAAATAAATTGTCAATCCTGAGATCTTTCGATGGATGTCTGTTTGAAAATAACTGGGTCATTCTTTAATGATTCAATTGCTAGAAGGCAATCAATCAATAAAATACACTGGTACAAAATGATAGGTTAAAGTATTGATTGTTCCTCTTAATTGTTATGTTTAAGTCAATCTACAATCAGTCAATTTAAAACTACATATATCCTTTGAAGATGAGAGTTTGAATATTTTTGTGTTAGAACGTAAATTACTCTTTTTTTTTTCTCTGAGAAACTCCATTATGAGAGATAACTAATTTGTTCCAATAGAAAAGATAAGACTAATGAACAAAAAGCAAACTTTAGTACCTATACAATTCTCCTTAAATAACATTTAGAATCTAAATTTTAGATTATTGGTTTACTCTTTAATTGGATGGACCTTTTCAAATTGATATATGATACCAAAAAGGTGCAATAAAGATATATTTTTTGGGGCTACTGGCCACAATTATTAATACACAGGGTTGGATCAACCCTTTCTCTGTGTAAGAATATTTTAAATCTTAAGTGAAATTGTTCTTTGCTAAAATAATATTAGCCTAAAAATTATATTTGGAACATTATCATACTAAGAGAAAGAAAATTACGTATGTCCCTAACCTCTATTATTTGCCGCTGGCATTCCGGTCGGTGCCAAGAGTAAAAAGGGAACTTTTTATAGTAAATCTAGTGTTGAAAATAAAGAAAAAACTCGCGAATATATTACTGTATTGAAATGTCTAGCTGATAAACATGAACGTCGGTATTTTCTCTGTCTTTATGTGTGTTTTATCGTAAAAATAACTTTGGATACAATTATATTGGTAATCGACTTTTTTTTTTAAATTTAGTTTCAATCTGAAGTCTCCAAATTTACAACCCAGAAATACTTGTATTTTTACCTTTCGTTTCGTTTTTTATCTTTCTTTCGTTGCGATGTATCTTTACCTTTCTTTTTAATTCCTGTCCTACAACATTCACTTTTTTCAAAGTGTAATTACGTAATGTATTTATATATAGCGTAGGCGGATTGTTGGAATCAGTCCTGCAAAGAACTTGGCAATTTATATAATGCCATTAATCTGCGCGGCGTTTAAGTAACGTGGAGGTTGCTTGAAAAATCGTTACATTTTACCGCTTGTTGTATTAGCACTTGGTGTAATCATTAAAAATCTAATTGTTCAAGTAAAACGCATTGTTTACTTTGCTTGATTGATTTCATTAATGTAGTCTTTTTATGAGTCAGAATCAAAACTACTCCACTCGTCATTTTATGATATTAGACGGTACGTCTC
>DWTW01000942.1:0-14049 GCA_018246275.1 Papilio slateri | reverse complement strand
CCCACAATATGTGAAAAAACTAAGCATAATTTTTTTATAATTGAAACTAATTGAAACCTTTCCGGTTTACTCATATGGATTGTTTCTTTTTAATTAACATAGCTTGTTATTATAGATGAAAGGAAGACCATCAAATCATTAGAGCTGAATTTGTATGCTGCAGAATTGATCACTTTTTGAGCATTTGATAAATTAATTAAGTTTGAATGTAATTTGATAATAATATTCAGTTAATATTATGTCACTGATAATTATTAATACAATGGATACTAATTTTTGGGAAATAAACGACTATGGTATGAGACGATGTAATTTTTGAAGACAAAATGTTAAATTCCAGGGTCTTCCTTTTATTTAACATACTATGTTATATGGACAATACTTAATGTTAAAACTTTTCATTAAACCTTTTGAGCGTTTGTGTAAAATACATGTATTTTTTATTTTCACATTTCGCGGGCCCTCTTTCCCAGTCAAACAAGAGATTGCTTAAAAACCTTTGAATACAGTTCAAATCTCTTTCAAATTAAAATGAAGTCTCCTTTAAGTAAGCATTACTATCTACAATATTTAAGGTACTCCTGGATGTGGCATCGCCGTGAATCAACTGTATAGCTAGGCCAAATCTAAACTAATATTATATAGAGGAAAGATTAGATTGTTTGTTTGCATTAAATAGGCCCTGAAACTACTAGACCGATTTGAAAAATTCATTCAACATTAGAATCCCTAATGAATATAGGCGATAGAATATTTTCAAAAAGTTAGGGATCCGTATGAAAACTTCAATAATGTAACCAAACGTGTGAAAAATATACCAAAAAAATCGTTATATCGCGTATGCTGCGGAAATTATTGACAATAGAGCAAAGTGATGCACTACAATTTTATAGTGGACATCAATATCTACAAAAAACATTCTTTCTTGATATGAACCTTCTTAAGTTTGTCTTTAAAATAGTTAATAAACCTTAACTCATGGCATTTTTACGTAATTGTTACATTCTTCTTTGTGATCCTCCGTATCAATTGCCGCATTCAACTATTTAAAAATGAAATAACTAACATATTTCGTGCTCAAGGTGAAATAAAAAGGATGAAATAAAATTCCTAATTCAACCTATCAATTGTAACGTAAAAATAAAATGGATGTATGTTTATCCAATAAAACAACCGGAGCACTTCTCAAGGAAATCCGGTCGATTTTATTTACATTCTTCAGGAAACAAAAGCAAAACAAGTACTTGTATCGAAAGTAAAGGATCTAATTTACAAAATCCATTATCAACTTGAGAAGTAATAAACGCTTTTCTTCTAATTTTATGAAATCTCTCCAAACTCCTCACGCCCAATTTATACCTCGGAGATAATTTATAATGAGTCGAGTAATTTAAATATGAAAAGAAAATATAATGTGGCTATTTATTCTAACGCCCTTTTTATTTGCCGTTGATTATGCCCTGCTCAGTATCCCTTTACAAGAAGCTTCTATTTGATTCCTGTGTATTTATCAATATATATCTATCTATATATACAAGAACTTTTAGAAGTCTGATTAAATTTGAAGCGCCAGTAGCCTAATGGTTAAGGGTACGGACTGCGAAACATGCACATCATGGTCGTGGGTTCGAATCCGCCATTCGACTATTGTCATGAACCATGTCCAACCAAGTTTAAGCTTGTTCGGAGTGATTAAAAAAATATTAGGAAATGATTTCGATAATTTACTAATATTTCATATATATGCCCGAGGAGGCCATCAGTCAGGCGTCCGGCTGTAAAAAACTGTAGTCAGAACCATAGCAAAAACAGTATGGACTTCGGTTGTACTGTGCCGACCACACATAAAGTGGGAAAAGGGTAAGAAGAAAAGAAGAAGAAAAAGTCTGATAGATTTTGAAAACTTTCACTCGTATCGAGGACATATAATTATATATTTTACATAAATTTGTCATCAGGACATATCATCAGGACAAAAAAATAATTTCTATTTAAGATTGAGAAAAACGCTGCCTAAAATTTTGCGTGTTTTTTCAGTTTTTTAAGCGACTTCAAAAAGGAGGAGGTTCTCAATTCGATTGCTTTTTATTTAAATTATCAATAATTTCTCTACTATAATACTTATTTAAATTCACCTTTGACATTCTAATTCCCTCAAAACAGCAATGTCGTCTCGAAACACATCTGAGCATAACCACAGATGTGTTTCCAATTAATTTGACAACTCCCTCAGGTGTAGTACACTAACGGCGCATTCGAGTTTGCTAAATTAAATTCTGTTAACATTTATTTGGGAAATGTTCATTTTATAATAGTTACGAGTCCGTCTAGTTGCAACCAATTGTATTAATATATAATATATTAATACAAGACTTATAAATCCATGAATACTAACATGTATTTTGTTGATCTTGAACCAATAGCAATTTACTTATCTATATACTCATCTAGCTATCTATAGGATTCGGAGTTATAGATTCTGAAACAGCTGGACCGTTTCCAATGAAATTCGGGTAATCATCAGAATGGCTTAGCGGGTGATCTTGTGAAGTTTACAAAACTTAATAAAATAAACCGATCGGATCAAAATAATTTGTGCTACCCGCGCGAAACCGGGCGAGTCACTAGTATTTAATAAAGTATCAAAGAGAACAAAGTAACGATAGGTGGTTTTAAGATTACCCTTTACCAACGAGCATGTATGCATAGACTCGTGCATATAGTAGCGAGGGAGGTGTGTCAGTACCGTGCCAAATGGAAATCCATATCTTCTTCCTACCGCTCTGGATTACGAGCGTGAGAGCTTATTTATTTATTTATCAAAGAATCAGTATCAGTCAATTCAATGCAATGAAATGTATCAATTACAATACCATGCTTCCTTTATGGTTTAGCTTGGCTATAGTAACCTCCTTGTTTAACTTCTTTCTTTCTAAAAGACCGGAAATGTTTTCGGAATTTCACTATAATATTTGTGGAAGAACGGAGGGAGTTATAAGGAATGGTACAAATTTAATTAGTGATTATGGTGTTTGGAAAAACTTATCTGCAGTAACAATATCTCAATACTAATGTATCAAGGCTGCCATTTCCCTACATAGTTCCTACAACATGTTTATAGTGGAATGTTAGCACGAGATAAATTATGAAGAAAACGAATAGGCAACTTCAGGCTCGCATTGTGTATACAGTACGCTCTATTGTTTATCCAACTCTGCGAACGAGACAAAGCTCTTAGACTAATCCTATTAAAATCCGGGACTCAATTTCAAGTATAATAAAACATTTTTTGCAGTCATAATTAATTATTTCATTATATTTATAAAGTAACAATATTTTTGGATTATTTTTTTTGGAAAACTGCTTATCTGATTATAATGATGATTATAATAACTGATTATATATGATACACATTGTCTTTATTTGTGAATCTTATTTAGAAGTGGAAGGTGATTGCGGTCTCTATATATTCGAAATTGTAAATTGTATGTCTACTTATCACTAACGTTAGTAATGAACAAAAATTAGTTGTAACTTGTTAAAGGTAGGCAACGCATCTGCCACTCATTAGGTTGTTGCGGATGTCTATGGGTAGCGGTCACCTAACATTAGATGACTCGTTTGCTTGTTTGCTACCTTCTTGCATAAAAACAATATTTGTACAAATGTGAAATAAAGACATCAAATATTACCAAAGCGTTGTTATACACATCTCCAACGACAGAAGGGCTGCTAGAATAGCGTGGTCCAGAGGAAATAAGAGAATGGCAAACAAAGTGACACACACGCGATGAAACGCACAAATACTACCAAATTCGTCTGCGTTATTGCTTTGATTTCTAAAATACTTGTGTAATTCTACTTTACGAAAAAAAAAGAAAGCGCTTAAAAGTTGTAATTGCTTTTTGTAATTCAATTTATTAGTACTTAATGTGACTTCAACGTATGTAAATTGATCAAATATAAAGTTTAGAAGTAATTATAAAGCCATCGTAATGCGAACAAAAAGGTCCAAAACTTTTTAAAGGAATTGGACAAGACAAAGGGACGAAACTCCAAAAGTAAAATTGTTCATTACAAGTTAAGACATACTTGAGTACTGGCAAATAAAAATTATGTACATATATGGAATTCTTTTGATGTCATTATAAGAATACCTATATCGTCTTTCTTTTTTATTCTAATTATATCGGTTGCTTATTATATCATCTGTTACCATATTAAATACTATAGACACACTTTGGCTTTGCACTCACGGTAGTACTAACTCGAATAATCTCGACCTGATATCAGAAGTGGGATCAAATCGTGGAAATCACTCGTGACATGATGACGCCGGGAACAATAATAATGATTCACCATGGCTTATTTTTTGAAATGCAAAATCTTGATGATTTTGCCTTTCAAATTGATGCAGGCACTAATTCAAGGCTTGAAGTATTCGAGCAGTAAAAATCAAGTTTTTTTACCTGAGTTTAACCCTGAAAAACCTGACGACGTCGATGGAAAATCGATAGAAGGCAGCCAACTTATTACGACCATCAGTAAGGTGTTGCAAGGATCACCATCTACGTAGCTAGCGCAGATAACCTATCCAATTATGACCTGGACGCAGTTCAAAGAACTTTTTGTGTCTCGATTTGTGTATCTGAAACTTCTGCAGCTATCCTCATAAACTTAAACAATGATAGACCGGAAGAAAAGGAGACACATGCTGCGTTTGTCAGTCGCCTCGTTCTTAATGAACCACTGTAATTATTTTAGCGTTGAATAGAGTGTGTTGTCGACAATGATTGGTCATTTGGCACAAATCTAAACCCGTTTGCAACGGAGGGTACTACGCGTCAACAATTACAACAATAGCTTCAGGCGTTTTCGTGCCTAAAACGCAAAGCACCTGCAGACATGTGCAACAATTGTGAGAGTGAGAAACAGTTGAAGCCATCGCTATCAGGTTAGATCAAGTGCCATTATTGTGAAAAACTAGGGCACAAGCAAGCAGAATACCGTCAGAAGCTGACGGATATCAAGAAGCCACCATCTTCAGCTACTACATCGAGAAAATGTGGAAGTGGTCTCAACAAACAAGGACCTGTGTCAGCACAGGATGGCCATGTCGCATCCGGTTATTTTAAATCGAAGCGAACTTCACCTCCGCGTGTCTAGGCAGAGCCGTGAAATCAGCCGAGGGTGGCGATGCGCGCACTTGGAGACCTCGTGCACATCACTCAAGGCAACACAACAAAGCTATTCAGCTTGGCCGGGGTAACTTCAACAAAGAGATCGATAGACACATTCGACTAGGCTGGGCAGCATTTGGGAAATTCCGTTCCATCTTCACCTCGCAAATACCTCAATGCCTAAAGACGAAAATCCAGTGCGTCCTCCCTGCGATGATCTACGGCGCAGAGACTTGGACTCTGACGGTGGGGCTGGTCCACAAGTTAAAAGTCACACAGCGAGCGATGGAGAGAGCTATGCTCGGCGTTTCTCTAAGGGATAGAATCCGGAACGAAGAAATTTGACGGAGAACTAAAGTAGACGACATAGTTCTTAAAGTCAGAAGGCTGAAGTGGCAATGGGCCGGTCACATTTGTCGAGCTAGCGACGTCAGATGGAGGAGGAAAATCCTGGAATGGAGGCCACGGATAGGAGCCAGAAGTGTGGGGCGCCCTCCTTCCAGATGGACCGATGACCTCGTGAGGACGGCAGGAAGCCGCTGGATGCGGGAAGCGGAGGATCGCATACGGTGTGGGTAAGGCATTGGGGAAGGCCTATGTCCAGCAGTGGATGATATAGGCCGATGATGATGATTAGAATACAAACTACGCAAATTATAATAAAAATATGAGAAAATATAAGAGTAAATTAATTAAGCATGACGTATTTAACCGATTGAAAGTTATAGTAGCTCAGATAAGTGAGTTGACGCCCACGCCTCGCCTACGTACAATTGAAACAGCATTTATTTAACATATTCGTAATTGTAACCGCCACAATAACAACATGTATGTTTATTCATAATAAAATCACATATGCCGGATGTATGGACAGGTAAAGATGCAATGGGCAGGTTGCATAAGTCACTTAGGAGATATGCAGCCAGCTAATGCCTCTGGGAGTCGCTAGAATAGGAATTGAACTCAAACTAATAGACGAATACGATATTTGTAATATCTCGATAGATGTAGATGATCATCAATTATTGTTCGTTCTCTGCCCGACTTAAAACAATGAATTGTGAAAGACTTGTAATTTTAACATTTTGAATACGATCATAAATCTCTTTACTAGCATTTAATAGGGTGTCTGGGTTTCTGTAGTTTCTGCATTTCACACGGTATTTGATGTAGATGTAGCTCCTTCTCCAGATATCTTTTAAAACTTATGTATAAGCTAAGAACCTTCCGCCACTGTCGTGTGATTTATAAATAACATATAAAAGATATACAGAAAACCTCAATTGAAATAGCATACATTATAAAAACAGAACAAGCACAAAAAAAGCAATGCGAAGTATAGTTGTGTGAACTTTTTTCATATCTATAGAAAATATATAGTTGGTTAAAAAGAAATATTTGTCATGCGAAACTTGAATAGTTGTTTTGCTATTTTTATATCAAAATATGTGTCATAAAACATCCATATTCATGTCAAGTGAATAACAGTTATATTGTTTGATGAGTGTTGTTTAGGTGTAATTTTTTTTGTTTGTCACTTTATCCACTAAGTCTTTGTCACGTAAAACGTATTATAATATACACGATCATTGAATAATTAAAGTTACTCATGAATCATATTATACTAGGAATATTGACGGCACGGCTAGGTAAACGCCGCTACGGTCACGTATCGAACGTTATTAGCAGCTCGACTGGATTATTTATACAAATACATTTAGTCTGTGGAATTATCGGCGTACGTAACGCAGTTTTATCTGTGTGTCATGTCACACATGCACATGCACGCCGGCAAACATAGGCAAAGATGATAAGGCGGCCGGTATCGCGGTCGCCGGGGATAACGGCCGAGCCAAGGCGAACCGATCGTAGCACACGCACGCTCCACACGACCCTTACATAACAAGCTAAGCGTTGCGACTGCTCTGTAACGACTATCGCATTCATGAACTGCTTGGTGACTCGCTCAGTGTCCAGATATTAACAAGTTTTCTGGAATAGGAGCTATTATTAATAATACCTATGTCTATCTAAACGCAATCCGAAATTGTACATATTAGTGGTATTGCTATAATATTCAATTTGGGTCTGGCAAAGTTTTGACTTATCTCGAATTTAAACATTTGAGTACTGACCTGTAATAGTTATACGTACTGGTGTATGGGAGTTTACTTCGTAATATGTTACTGTTATAATAAAATAAATAAATAAATAAACTTCTACACAAGGCTCAGTCGTACGGATGCTATTTGGATTCCAGTCAATCTACTAAATAACAATGAAAGATCGAATCATATTTAACCAGACACACGCAATGCAAATAACTGTCGATACGATATCCGCATTTTGCGACCACAGCTTTATTTGTTGGTGAAACTCAAACAAAAACATTGCGATTTGATTAATTTTTATTGCAATATGAACTAGGTTTTACCAACAATTTGGCTGTCTATCTATTAAAACATATCGACAAAACACTAAAGTAACTAATGGTATCAACAATTGCAATGTTTTTTCATGCCCACACGCATGGACACACCATCAGATTAGTGAGGCAATCGTCTCATATATAAAAGCTACTTTTGCGTTACATTTTATACATATTGAATATATTTGTGTTATCATTTAAATAAAAAAACAACGAAGTAAATGAATGAAAACAAAACACTGAAACCTCGCCTCATATTTTACAATAATAAAACATATTTTTCGCATTAAAAGTATAGAGCAAGAAATTAATGAATGTTGTTGACATACTCGTATGTGTTTGAGGAAAATTTTATGTTATTGTAAGAAAATTTAGTTAAACATTCGAGAGAAGCCAATGATTAAGTTCATTAATAGCTAATGTTACAAAAATCGCTATTTAATTTTGTCTAGACGATATCCTATTACAATACAATTATTGACAGTCATTTAGATGACTAACAAATTACATGGCTATTCACGTATGTATTTATTACTTATATATCCCATATAGTGTTCGTGTATGTCCAAAGATTATGTAAAATAAGACTAATAAAAAATTGATTATATTCTGAGGATAAACAGCTTCTTCCTTTGTATTTTTTAAACCTACCTATTGCATGCCAAACCACAACATTACTCAGAATTTTAACGTGCCACGACTTAAATTTTGTTAAAGTGATGCAAGAATTACTCGTAAATTACAAAGAGGAGAAAAAATCATGAATAACATTTTTCCATATGACATTAATAGCAATACGCACTATTTAATAACGTAATATATTGCACTTTACTAAGAAACGTCCGGCGACCTTATTATATATACCGAGAATACATTTAATAGCAAATGAATAAACACTACAACCTAACATGGCTATGACACGTAATGCACGAGCAAGTCGAGCCGCTCCTTTAACTATTTCTATCGGTCATTGTACTGTACGAAAGCTATGTGTTATGTAACTAGCTGTTATCGCCGACAGCACTCTTCCAAATGCATAGAGATAAAGGCTCAATAGCTATTCATTTAAGTATTACCGGCGAAATAGATAACAATTAACTGGCATTGCTTACAACGTTTACAGTCGGAAGCTTCTCGAACAATGCAATCGGCCATTGCCCGTGGGTTGTTGCTAGGTGCATAATCGACGGTGCTATTTACCAACAACGCACTCGGCTTAAGCAGCTAATTGTTCGGGCTCACAGTTGTACGTGCTGTTTTATAAACAAATCGATTGACTCACCACCCATTCATTAAATCCGAATGAACTCTAGTAAAAGGTGGTTCAGGAGACAAAAAATCCTCAAACTACGGGATGTTTTTTCTTTCTAAGGCTGAACCCCTTTACTATTAATCGTCTAAGCTCACAAGTTTTTCAGTATCATAACTATCAACATTTAATTAAAACCAGTGCGAAGATCAGAAGATTGATAGAATATCAGTGTGTTAATAGTTTTAAGATTAGTTAGCCGAGTAAGGTCGCAGGAAACCTTCCCTACTTTATCTTTCTACCTACCTTCTCTTCGCTCTTAGTTTACAAGCTGGGAATTTATAACTGCTGTTGTTTTGACATTTACGATATCCATTGAGTTTCAAATAACTATACATTCAAATAACAGGTAAAACTTATGCTTCGCCTGCCCACGGTTATCATTACGAACTTCTAAATTTATTTAATTTGTACTCTAACATAATCGTTTAAACGTTACAGTGTCCACTAATTCATCGAAAGTTTTCGGTTTCCCTTGAAAGTCAATAATTAATTCAAAGTGTTCCACAGTTATTCTAAGGATTCATCATATTGATTTTGTTCAGTGGTTGGACCGGATTTTCCCGCGTGCGTGACTCAAAACTTGCCTGTAGGTTCTACACCAAAGATGATTTCCTTTCGAGGGATTTTGATAAGAGCGATATTTGAAGTATTGTACACATTTAATAAACACTATAGGTATCGTTTTCATAAACCTTTATATTATCTATTATAAGGCATTTCATAATTTGCAGGATCACAGAAAATATTTATTTTTCCATATTTAATCCATGACGTACTGTATTTACCATTCTCTTGTTTAAAACAATATTTTAAGCTATTAGCGTAATTGAAATCTTAGCCTCGAAGTGGAAGTGAATTGATTCGATATTCACGATTTTTCCAAGTCTTTTAAATCTTACGCGTTTTTTTTTAATTTTTTTAGAGACTAAAATTGATTTTATATGACGGTTGACAGGAGTTTTAGTTGATTGCAAATTTGGCAAACCTTTCAGAAAGCGGGCGCAACAATTGTGTAACAAAAATGTTGCTTTGTAAATTTTGACAAAATTAAGAAAGAGTTAACAAAAACAAGTTTTAAGAAAAATACATTTTGTAAATTATAAAACTAAGAGGGGAGACGCGCAGTTAGTTAAATTACCTTTTACATTGGCTATAAATAAGTATGTGTAATATTAATATAAAATAACTGATTTAGTTTAAATCATCTCAAACATCGGTAAGCGGTTAACCTTCAACTTTACATACTCGTTGCATCCGTTCCCATAGAAATAAATCAATTCTTATTAAATGAATATGTAAACGGATGCAGTTTAATTTGTTGCTGACATTTTAATAGGTAAAAAACATGTCTTTATTTTTACTTTATTTGATTTGATTCTTTGATGACAGATCAAAACCGACCTAATGCTGTCATAAAAAACTGTTTGGCCAACATGTTTATGGAATATAAAAAACGAGCAAGATATAGGATGTGATAACCATAATTAAAAAAGATAAGGTATGGTGCTAAATTTTAATTTAATTCATTCAATTATATGTAAAGGAAGGAGAAATAATTTGTTTTCTTGTATAACAAGAAATTGATTGTAAAAAAAAATTCTAAATTATGCTCAAAAATTTTCAAGTTATTGGATATGAATTCGTTATGACAAAAAAATAATTGAAACTGTATATAAATATTACAAGTATTTACGAACAATATAATGCTTCAATGTCGTATTCATTAACAGATATATTGTTCTGAAATATATTTTTTAAATATATTTATTCCTACTATAATAATTATTAGAATAGATTTCTTAATTGAATTTGAAAAATTTCATGTTTATGATTTTAAATTGTCACAGTAAATATTTCGGCATTATTTATTAAGAGTCATTTTAATGTTATTGAATTCAATACATTTTACTATTTTATGTTATAATGCTCTATCGATACATAAAAATAAACCAACATAATGTGTCTTACACATTTCTCCACAGACCTCCGTCGTCATGCTATATGTTTGTCGTAAGCAATTTAAAATAGCATACCAAACTGAAGCATGTGTCAGGTGACGTATATCTTCGTTTACGACGCTGCTCGAATATTTTAATCCCCAGTATTAACGGAGGCGGCGACCCATCATGATTTATGGTCATATGGCGGGAATAGTCACGCTTGATAACAAGGTTTTGAGCTAAGCATTCAACTTCTGATCAGTTTTTACTAGGCTATAATAAACCAGTTTGCTTCTTAGTACTACTCTAAACAGAATTGTAACGACGACCGCTTACTGAATAGAATACCCGGTTTTAAAATCGCAAGTACGGACTTTGATTCTTAAAGTCGTCGTTTTTACGTTTTTTGCAGGTTTGCCTGGTATAAGGTGACCACTGCTACCCATTAAAATATGCGACAGTGATATGTTACATATATCTACTATCCCCTGGAACTAGGAAAGGATCCGGGAATAGAAAAACGGAAAAGCAGACGGACTAAAGTTCGAACCGTGAAGCTCATATGAACTGAATGATACTTTATATCACTGAGTTAAAGTGAGGTAGAGTGTCTTACATCTACCAATTCTGATAGTACATTGAAGAGATTTTATTTTGTTTCAATTATTTTTTTAATTAATTATTAAACAATTTATAAGACAATCGAACGAACATGATTCAAATTATACGTAATTCATAAACGAATAAAAAAGAACAAACCGTTCAATTAGTGCATGAAGCGCAATCTAGTTTTTGGCTGTGTCAAGCAATTGAGAGTATAATAAGATGAAGAGTGATTAAAATTTCAGACGTGTTAAAGAATGAATCGTCGAGAAAAGTGCTCGCCGTTTCAAAATAGGCCCCCTTTATCCTTAGCTGTCCTCGGGGATGTTAAAGGGTTTTTTTAAGAAGACAAAATCGCGGAAAACGAAGTAAACGCGACTCCGGTTAAATCTAAAACCAGATTCGAGTGAACGCTTCGGGAGAATGGCGTAGGGTTTCGAGATTGTAAAGGTAGCGACGTCTCGTAAAGTATTTATTTGCTGTACACGGTATAACACTTAAGTGTTTGTTGTCACGTCGCAGAGATATTATATATTTTGTACTAATTTAACAGAGGTTTACATGCTGTTTTGCTAATTATATAGATTCTTAACATCTTAAGTAAAGTGAAAAATTGTACAGATAAGCTCGCTGCTTACTTAAAATTAGCTTAAAATAAAAATTTCATACACATCCGTATTCTCAAAATTCTTAAAAATGTTCCCTCAGTTTGCGGTTTATGTTTTAATATATAGGTATCTCGAGAATTTTCAATCTAGGAAAAAGAGATTAAAGTGTAATTCAATTTAATTAGTAAGGTCGGTGACCTGTAAGTAATTCATAGAATGGGCGAGCGAGGTGCGGTGCCGCCCGATATGGCAGGTGCGTTATATAAGCGGCGCGGCGCGGGCGCAGGTATCGACGGCAAATGCCACCGCTGCTCCGAGCCCGCCCGGGCCAAGGTCTCGCAACAATTGAAAGTAGATGTCGCCTATTAGTGCCTTTCATAAACTATATTTAATTAGACGGAGATAAGAATCGACGGTACGCAACTTAGTGATTGGTCTGGTTTGTGAAGTTGTCAAAATACTAACATCTGATTTTACACATAATAAGCAATTAATATTTTGACAAATTTTATGGTGTAGTTGTTTGAGTATTTTATAAATATAAAGATGATAGTAAAAGCTTTCATCGCCCTTTACGAGAGAGTAAGCAAAAATTACGCATTTCAATGTCCCAACAAAAATGTCTTTTTTTCACGCCCTAAGATATGTTTAAGTACACTAACTACATTTTCGTTTTAAAGAGGTTTTGAATGTCAGCTAAACAAAATATTGTTACAAGAACATATGAATGTACATTTGCATGGCCAGAGAGGAAACGGTTAAGTTCCTTACGAGTTTAAAAGAGCGCCATTCCAAACATAAATTAGATAGTGCAGTCTAAATACAGGAGGACAGCGGGAGGCGGGCGACTACCGGGTGGTTAGGGACGAGGAATAAGGAAGAGAGGGATGGTATAGGCGGAGGGGAGGGCGGGGGAGGGAGGGCCTGCATCGCAGCGTGCACACAGACATCGATCGATTAGCGGTCCTGCCGCCGCCCCACGCCACCCAATATCGACCTTTGCTTTCCTGTTTAAAACTGCCCAATTGTTGCAATACAATTAATTTTGTTTGCCATTGAAATGATGAGTCACCTAACGAGTCCTTTACGCTCATGGCTGGGAGCTGTACCAATTTAAAACAAGAGATGTTTTATAAATCATTAACCTATGTTTTTAAACTATGTATTTACTTTTGTACTAATAAGAGGTTACTTGGAAGTTTGGTACTGTTGTGAATTATGCACTTATTAGTCAAAATGTAGGGTGCTGCCAGCCTTATTACATCTAGAAGGAAAGAGATGACCGATAGTAGGCTCGCTTCTGAGAAGGACTAGACATGTTTGAGAGAAGTAGATAGCGATATGTTTCTCACGTATACCACTCCATGGCTTATGGGATCATGATCAGGCGAGCCACAAGTTTTTACTAATTAAAGTGATTTAAATCGCATATTATTTAAGAGTTATATTTTTATCATACACACTGTTGCCTATTATATCACATCATACTAGTAATTTCTAATATAGCGAGTGTCTGAAAACATTTTCAGCTGTATATTTTGTTACTATACGAATAAAAATGATTTCCACAAATTAGTATTAAAAGTTTATGCAATGTATCATCACGTAATGATATGTTTTAAGAACATCGACCGAAAAAAATAAAACCAAACACTGTAGAGATGAGACGGTCAATTTACGTATTACTCAAGCTCGTATCACAGGTGTAAGGAATCTAATTACTCGAAGGATGTGTTCCGCAGGTGGTGGCTCTCAGCGTTCAGCTCACGTCTCGCCCGCCGGTGATCACTTATTTAACTCGGAGGTGTCGTGATTTCATAGAAATGCATCGGAGCGAGCGCCACGCATTTTTTATTTATGAAATTTTCTTTCGCAATCGCCGCCGTAATGGAATAATTTCGATATGCCTGATCAATATTCATCTTAACACTTCTTGTGTACATTCCGCGTTTATTATTCCGCTGAGATACGAGATAAC
>DWTW01000941.1:0-14053 GCA_018246275.1 Papilio slateri | reverse complement strand
CTATACAGCAGTGCATTTTACAGCAGCGCTCTCTCGCCCTGCGGCTGCCCCCCCGCGGAGGTCACCGTCCCCTCCACCCGACGTCAAGCGTCCCGTCGCCTACGTCTTGATGAAGAATGACGAGGAACCTCCCCAGCACGTTATATGAAGACCGGTGCCGCTCCCGGCAAGACCCCTGCCGCACTGGGAGCGACCCTCCACTTCAATGCAAGGGAGAGACAGCCCTGATAGTGTTTAAGTTGAGAAGACTGTGAAAAATGATTCTCATGAGAACAGTAGTGGTATTGAAGACATTTGAGCGCTCCCTGTCAGGGCCTCGTCACACTGGGAGCGACCCTCGACATCCACGCAGGGGAGAGACAGCCCTGACAGGACAGGACAGGTGAGAAGAAGACATCAATTCTCGTGAGGACAAGTGGTGTATAAGACAGTCGAAGTGTGAAGTGTTAATGATTATTGTATAAAGTTTAATGAAGTAGACAGTCCGAAGTGTTCTTCCAATGGGATATGTGTAATCATAGGTAAGCATTTAAGTTTTTATAGTGGTATGTATGTAAAAATATTTATAGGGTCACCGATATTACATTGAAACAGTGAATGGATGGTACCAATAGCAAATTCGATATTGAATTCAAAATATATTTGTCCGAATAATAAAATGTTTGCATCTATTAATAGTAAAAAACGTTACTGAATTCCATTCTAGTGTGTTGCTGCGCTTTAGGGAATGCATTTAGAAAAAACCTTTTAAAAGATTGATATCAATAGGTCCGGCTTCAAATCTGTAGACAACGGAACATTTTTGATGACGAGTTACGATTTGTACACGTATGATGAATATTGCGCACTATTCGTAAAACATTATAAAAGTCTCTGAATTTTGTCCCGTATTAGGCTAAGAATATCATTATATATCTTTTTGTTACTTAAAAAATTACTTAATGTAAAAAAGATATGGCAATAACTTCTAATTCATATAAATTAATTTTCTGGATTTTTCTTCTTTTTCTGATGTTTTTTTTGTCGAGTTCTTCTCTTTATATAGAATATTTTCCATTTTAACAAAATCATTTATTAAATGATTTTTCTTCAAGCAAGTTTATAAAGAGAAAAATTACTAACGACTAAGAGTCTAAGATATATTAAGTTGCCCAAAGAATTTTACATATCATATTAAATTAGAAATAAAAAAAATAGGCAGTATTATACGAAGTAATCTGTTACAAGTAATTTTTATTGTATCGAATCCCCATTAAAGGCCGCCACTCGCAAAACATAGGTTTGTGAAAGCTCGCTGAAAGAATACTTCTCGATTGTTTAAAATCTTACGCCATCGCTTGAACCTTTTTTAATTGCTTAAGTAACCGTGACGGTTAATGTCACTCACAACACACTGTCACAACCGTGAGTTTACACTGCCGAAAACATTCACCTAAAACATATTGTCATCTGTGTTTTTTTTATAGAGAAAGAGAGAGATAACAACATGTTACATGTGATGTTTTTCAGCAGTGTGAACTCACGGTTAATGTCACTCAAACAATATGTTTGTACTGAAAATATGAAATAAGATATGTTACCCACCTAGTTTATGAAAATAATTGTATAGAAATGTATCACGCTCTTTGGAGCGATTTACACCGATTTACACCATAGTGCAGTTTGCTGCACTATGGTGTAAATCATTTTTAGCCGAAACATTTTGTAAAAATAATAATTTTTAGTATTGTAAATAAAATGATGAAAACATACTCCGAATATATGTAAGTAAGGAGTTTGTCCTTAGAAAAGAAACCTAGCTTATACCGAATCGAGAAAACCGTTTAAAAATGTAAGATATGTTTCAGGTGAGATCTTTTTTGTATTTACTTTATTTTGATTTTATCTGTATATATTGTTTCATGTTGATAAATTGTTAAAAATTAGAGCAATTATGTGATTTAATTGAATGACTTATTCTTTTCTATGATTAGTTTTCATTGATATTATGAATCATTGCATCGCTTGATATTATGCACATTTGCAACGAAATTTGTAAACTAAAAATATAGTTAAAGTGCATTACCATTGTTAATATAAATACTATGCGTGTACCACAACACATGAGTCGAGTGCACACACCCGAACTTTCACATCCTATTTTCCCGTTTGCGTTATTGTTTCTACGGGGAGAAGCTATATTTAATATGTTGGATAATTTCAAGACGTAAACTTTTTGTAAGTACAGGACTGCCGCTGTGAGGCCATCGGTTTCAGGTGTTATTATGCACGAATAGTATATGTAACATCATTGATTTTAATGTTAATCAAAATAATTTTTCATTTGAGTGTAAATAAAATAAAAGTGTAAGTACATTCAAATAATAATTTCTGGTAAAACGTAGGGCAAATGACTTTTATTCAGTTGAATCTTTCTGGAAAACATTTTGTATTATAGGGTCCCAGAATTTAGTTCTGATTGTTTAAATTTAAACAAGTTATTTACTTTGTTTTCCCACCGATTGTTCTAAATATGAGACTATGGTTAATAATTGTTTAGGTTACTATTGTTGGATTATAGGTTTATTGTTATCATTTTATACGAATTTGTTTAACGACATTTTATATAAGAAAAAGTAAAAATAAATTTAAGTTTTGTATCAGGGTTTCAGTTGAAAATAAAAAGACTATGCTGCAAGTAAACTTACATGAAAATTTACGAGTTTTTATTTATCACCAATTATATTAGCAAGCGTAATTGCATAATATATGTTGGAAACATAATGTTACATATTACTTGAAAAGTATGAAAAAAATCGAAATATAATTCAGTTCCTTTCCTGGCTAATAATCTCTCTCGCCCGTGGATCTCATGTATAGGTATGTATATATTACCTATCGGAAACAAAATACAGATAAGATGCAACCTATTGAGTGTGGCTACGATGTGACAATGAATAGTGACAGCTTGTAACGTTTGGTCCTTCAAGCCGGATAACGGTGGCAATGAATGTACAACGTAACTACTGGGGCTACTCCCCTGCAGTACAGACGAATGTGATGACACATAATCGTATATATATAGTGTCATCTAAATAACAGTGGTGGATCTAGCTGCATTAGCAACTATTTCACAAATGGGCCAACTCAAAACAAGGAAGAACTACAGACTCATTGTATATGGGCGTGAAGTAAATGAACTTATTAACGTGTTTCCTCTGATGAGTGAGATGTCGCCGCCCCCATCACCTTCGAATCTCTTGTTCCTTATTCACTCCCCAATCTTTTCTAGTGGAAGGCTTGCAACGCATCCGTTACTCATGTCACTTCGTTGATGGGTAGTAGTCACGTAACATCAGACGATCCGCTTGTCCGTTAAGACGTTGCTCGTTGTTAAACTTTTTACCTACTTACTGTAGTCAGATATGTTTCGGTACCACTTTCTATAAAGACGGTTGATGAAGATTCCAAAGTATGCTTATGTTACCCTCCAGGTTTTGATAACTCTCGAGATTTCGGTGCTGACTACCCAAGTGGTATAAATAATGATAGTGTGAAAATTGAAAACATAATCGAAAGAGACATGTGTTCGAACGGGCCGGCGGTCGAGAGCCACTCGAGGAGTCGCCCGCGCGGCAACATCTTTAAAAACAACGAGGGAGAGAAATTAATCCGGAACGCACTCGATTATAGACGAATAAACACTCGCACGAATGAACAATAGAGGGCCACGCACATGTTCAAATATAAACCAACCAACCAACTAGGATCAATATTGGTTTATCTCTTTTTTATGAACTGAATCAATGATAAAGGATACTAGTATTTTATAAATTTGACATATACTTGATACTTGTTGCATTTATATTTTTTGGTATCCAGTCTAACAAACACACCATCTCACTCTGTGTGTTATAGCAACGATTGAATGTTACAAATGACGGACCTCTCTGGGCGGAGTTGTATACTATTTAAGCATGATTTCGTTTAATAGCTTGTCTTAGAAAATGAATACCGCTTATAAAGCGCAATGCTATGGAAGTATTTGCGGTACCCGCTGGTATAATGCTGAACTAACACTAACACTTGAGTTCAGCATTATACGTTTGGTATGATGAACTAACCGTGAGTTCACGCTGCCGAAAATATTCACATAAAACATGTTGTCTCTCATCTCTGTTTTTTCAAAGAGTAAGAGAGAGACAACAATATGACGTTTTCAGCAGTGTGAACTCACGGTAAAGTTGTGCTATTTATGTACAGTTCCACGTACATCTTCGTTTCATTTTTTCATTTGAAATGAAATATTTAAGAGTACAAGGGGAAAAACTTGCAAAAGGCCCACCACCCTTTGTGCTTACCACGATCGTGTCGCCTGGTATCATTAATATCGATTTGACGTTTTCCAAACCAATCGTGGCATATAAACTATATAAAGCGCCGTTATAAAACCATTACAAAAACATTTATTAGCTGAATTGTGGATCTTTTGTGAGCGCAGCTTCCATTAATATCTGCAACAACCACTAGAGTTTCCGATGCAACCACCTTTTTGTAGAAGAAAGGTAGAGAGTGAGTAAGGAATAGTACAAGAAAAATTTCGGAGGCCTATGACACGTCACTTAAAGCAGAGTTATAATTAAATTTACTTAAAGTCCTTATTCTGACGTCGTGGTACTACACCAGTACGACTAAATTAAATAGAGATTCCCTTTCTATTTAAAAAAATAATCGATTATTTATGAGAGGGTTAATAAAATTAGTCACCGCTTTGCCGATCATTTTTTATTTGCGCTCTATAAAAAAACAATAATCTCGAGTTAGGTCCGCGATCGCGGGCGCTTACAGATTAGATGCGCGACTTCGATGACGACGTAGGGGGCAGATCCCGGGGTTTAACACCGACTAACAATAGGGTGTCCATAATTTTGTAATTGTTATAAATAAGGGTATTAAGAGTACCGATAACCTACGAGCATGTATTCTACACATACATTTATGTATGGATGTAGAAGCCAGAGGTGTGCCAGGACCGTGTCAAAGGGATATCCGTAATCTCTGCCTACACCTCTGGGTCAAGGGCGTGAGTGCAGCGGGAACGAGAACGTGAGTGCTTATTTAGGTCTCTAACATCTGAAGGGTTCGCTATCTAATATTTGAGACTGGTATAAAATGTCGGCAGCGACCGTCTCTCTTAGGACATACTTATTATGACTAATCTATAAAATGTATTATATATAGCTTATTTAAATTAATAGAAGATTTTATTTAATTACCTTAATAAATAATTACATAAAATCGCGGAATTTATAAAAAAATAAACCATTTTTTATAATTCTAAGATTTTTTCTTCGTTTGATCTTAGGTTGGAGTAAATTTTTATGTTCCTCCCAACGTTGACTAACTCTTCCGTAAATTTTATTATAATAGGTCGTTGACTTGCATGAACCAATCGATGTATTTAGAAATTAAACGATCTATATTAAAAATATTATAGAAAAAAAGAGCAGATTTTACTCTCGTGAATACAGACTAGTAAGTTAATATAAAACCAATTAAAAGATCTGTTTTTGTGCGTTAAGGAATAAATATATTTTTCTTTTGAGACTTTTTGAATTATTGTCACCCTAGCCTAACCCCATAAATAAACACCCTTTAGCAACTAATTGCAGAGGCAGTGAACGATCGCATTTCAGCGAGACATTCCACAAATTTTGCGACGCTCCTGTTTTTATCTTTGATTCTTATCTCTCAATAGAAAAGTATAATTTTTTTATTATTAAAGACGAGAAAAAGTCATCAAAGAGCCACTTTAAATACAGATGATGGTAGTAAATTATGAGCTTCTATCTTTTTTTCTCCTATATCTACATGTACACATATATAGGAGAATTGTTTTAAACAATCAATATTCTAGTATTTCAAAGTAACTGACTGAAAAACGAAACAAAACTATAGTTTAAATATATTCTGAATATATAACTAGATATTCAGAAATCTTAGGTTATTTGCATTGCTTAGGCCTCTATGATAATGAAAGTTGATTTCCTACGAGTTATTCAACTCATTAAAACGAACAAGTATTTAAAAGTAACTGATAATCAATCCCTTATCATTTACCATGATGTATGGATTTGTCACCAACCGATTGTGAATTTTGACAGTTTATAATCGGACTAGGCTTATTGTAAACTGTCAGGAAACTGTAAACTGAACGAATAATTAACAATTTTAATTATCATGTCAAACGCAACAAACCTTTTTTTTCCTTTGATAATTATATTTTTGAGATATCATTTTGATATTAACGATCCTGTCCAAACTGACGAACCTCACCTATAATTAATTTCATTCTAACTTTAACGTAGAACGATTTGACTTCGACAATTTACGTAATGTCTATAAATGAAACGTCAATACTATATAATTGGTTCATTTCACAATTTTTAGGTTGTTTTTGCCTATTCCCACTTTAGTTTATATAACGAAGCTCGAGATCGGTCGGACAGACAGGACAGATATAAATGAAGGGAGTAAGATATGGTAAGAAAAATGCAATTTTATAATTTTCTTCTATCTCCGCTTGCAATATACTTGAGTGTTACATTAATGACCTTTCTTTTTAACTTCCAATTTTACATATTCAGATATCAATGAGAATTATATGGTGTCCGTTTCAGAGCTACTATATTGCTTCGTGGAAGCCAAGAATATTTTATTATACATGATTTTAGAACAATGTCTAGACTCCAGCAGTTAATAACTTAACTTTAGGTCTTTATACATAAATCCAACCATCGTACAACATGCCTATCTTGTCAAACTTTTTTTTTTGAGTTAATCGTTTTCTTAACCTGTAAGGTAATCATTAAACTCTAAATCTTTTGAGACACAGCATCACACACAAAATAAGACTTAGCTGAGCGGCTGCGAAATAAAAAATGTGTCCGCCGCCAAATCCGGTTACGGCGGCCCGTCATAATTGCAATTCGCTCGCGGTCACAGACGGACAGATTGAAATTTACGCTGGAAAGTGATTAAATGAAACCCCCATTCGTTTCCGACAATTTCAAACTCGTAATAAAAAATGTACACAAACGTTGTAAACAAAATAAATAAAATGGAATGAAAAGTTATTGAATTTATATTCAATTTAAATGATTACACCTATATCTTTCTAATCAGCTTCTTCTTCGAATTCCACTCCATCTGATGATCGGATGCTGTCCAAATCATCATGTGTTGATTTTTGAAACTGAGATTCCATCTTTCTTTTCGTCGTCTCGATATTGCGGAAATCAGAGGCGAACAATTTGATGCAAATGTATGAAGACATACGCGCCACAATGACCGTCATTTGGCAGTCGATGGCGCCAATTTGCGACGCTTATCCCATGGCTCCGGACGGCGGACGGTAGATTTCTGCTGGTCAATTGTGCCCTCTGCATTGCTTTACAGTGGAGTATCATTTCGTTGTATGTACGGGTTACGGTGATTCCCAATGCACAAGCCTTCAACGTTACCGATTATACTATGATTTAAGCAATTTACGCAGTACGATAGAAGTGAAGTATGGACCCGCAGTTGATGATAATGCTAAAATGAAATGATTTTTTTTCAAATGTATTAACAGTGACCTAGGTACAGTCAATATTGCAAGGTAATTTGAGAGACGCGTTACATTCATATTAAAGAAAGAAGAAAAAGTAAGTCAATTTTTTTTCTCCCTGACCTTTTCCCACTTTATGTGGGGTCGGCACAGTACAACCGTAGTCTATACTGTACTAGGTTTTTGCTATCGTTTTTTTTTACGGCCGGCCGCCTGCCTGACACCAACCCCTCCTAGGTCATATATATGAAATATTAGCAGATTATCGAAATAATTTACTAATATTTCTCTAAACATGTCCAAACAAGTTTTAAAACTTGGTTGGACATGGTTCACAACAATAGTCGAATGGCGGGATTCGAACTCACGACCATGTTGTGCATGTTCCGCGGACCGTACCCTTAACTATTAGGCTATTGGCGCTTAAGAAAAAGCAAGTCAAATGTAAAAAAAAATATTCTTCTAGCCCAATACTTCTTATTTTTATTTATATTACACTACTATGAACTATACTTAGATAAATTAATAAATACATAAAATCTAACCAAATATTATACATTGATATCATTTTGGCTTTACCGCTGTAGAAGCTCTTAAGTTTAATGACTTCAAACGAAAAGAACGAGCATTAGAATGTTATAACACAAGAATATAACTCAGATCATTCGTTTCATTCAAACGCCGGACACAAACAAACGGCCGCCCGATGTCGGCTCAGAAATCCCTGTGATTGAAGCCTGGCACTACGTATCGTGATGGACATCTGTCGCTATCTTATATCAAGAAGTTTTTTAGGCAGTATTAAGTTGCAGTTGTTGTTTTGTTTTGTGAGAACGAACGACAGCATAGTTACCTCTAATTCCTATCATATTCTAGGAACCGAATTCATGATTCATAGGTAAAACCAGTGTCATAGCATATCTTAAAAAACAGCCATTTAAAATGCATTCTATGTGTTTATGCCCGACATGGTCATGTCACTAAGACATTAAGTTATCAAAAGACTATGAATTTTACATTGATCTACTGAGATTTGTAACCGTGTCTTTCAGCCTGCTTTTTGGCCAGTATGCCAAGGCCAGCAGCTAATAGAGTGAAATGTTAGGTAGGTGACGTGGTATCAGATTCAAAGGATGGTATACAGGATCTACGGCCTCGAAATGTTGAGACAGACAATCCCCACAAATTATCTTAGTCCTACTCGTAATTCAAAACACAAAGTGGTCCGGTCAAAGGAGGTTATAATAAAAAGACTTCGTAGCATCTAGATGAACTCCAGCCGACAATAACGAGTGTTGGATAGTAACAGCGTGGGTATTCCGTGACATTACAATGAGCGCTATCGTATGCTCGTCACGCGCGCGCCACAAAGGCGTCAAATTTGCACGCCGCGGACCGTTTACGCGACATCTCGCATTCACTGCATTCACGCCTCTGTATACGAAAAATTGCCATTACGGCGTCGCCCCCGGCCCGCCATGACACCCGGCTCCCGCCTTTTTACATTGCTCAATATTCAGAACGGGATACAATGTTTGATTTTTGGGTTTTGTTTATTTTATAATAAGAACAATTCGATTTCTTAATATTACAAATATCCATAACAGAATTAACAACACCATATAACAAATAAAAAAGCAGGGCGACATAATATAAACTAAAAAGTGGCAGAGCGGGCGCAACAACAACATGTGGTGCACGAATGGTTTGCTCGACCGGTAAAATACCACGACCTCAAAGAAGACACGCGTGATGTAGAAGTATTCTGCGTTAAGTCTGATGAGTGAGGTTCCGGAGCCGTAATCCGAGTCCGAAGAGCTTACCCTTAGAGAGTCTTACCCTTCCCATCCTTTTCTAATAAGGAATGGATTGGAGGGAAAGAGGTTTTGACGGGTAAGTGAATGAATAGGAAAAGAATATATCCTTTTTTCTGTTTATCCCTTCCTCTATCCATTAAAGGTAGGCAACGCAGCTCATTAGCTTGTTGCCGATGCCTATGCGTAGCGATCATTTGATATCAGGTAAACCACTTGCTCGTTTGCCACTTTCTTCTATAAAAAAATAAATATTACAGCCGTGAATCAATGACTAAATCGTGGCACAAAAGAAGACCTTACCCTTTCTTCTTTTTAATCGGTTCGGATACACAGGAATGGCAATTCTATTCCCTTTTCATCAAAGTATTACGTCTCAAATGTGACAAGAGATTAGCCACCTCCGCCGTGCTTTAGCACTGTTTATATCATTTTGGTTTTCATCTTTTCACATTAAAAAAGCAAAATATGATGAAATTATAATGACAAAACAAAGTTTATTAAATGAACTGCAAGGAGTACAATACTACAAATATTAAAAAAAAACCCGTGGAGTAGGCTCCGGCGATAAGTTTTATTTGCTCTTGCGTCTACAATAATCTTTAGAAAGGAAGCGGTTGACGATCCGATACGATAGTGTCACAAAGAAGCTTATTTCCGCTCCAACTCTGGGCATAAAGGACCACATTTCATTTTCCTGCACTAAATAACGAGTCAAGCAATTTGCAACCTTATTACTAAGAGGTTAATCTAATTTTAAATATTAGCTAACTGCACCGTTGTGTTTGTATAGGTGTATCACAGTGAAAATAAAAACTGAACAAATATCGCGATAAGGTTTTGTAAGGGCGCGAGGTCGATGCTCAATGATGAATGAGAAGAAGTATTTAAATAGGGATAAACTGAATGAATTTTATGCCTAATACTCCATGCCTTCTGGGAGACAAATATCAAAAAATAACCCATGTAAGAAACCGCTAAAAAATCTTAACGTTCCTTGAGTATTTCTTTTAATAAAATTAATATTAACTACACAGGTTTTATAGTTATACTTAATTAAATTCCAAAATGAACACAAAATTAAAAAAGAAACTCAAGATAAGGAATGTTAGGGAAATGACAAGAAAGGGCAAGAAAGTGACTACTGAGATGACGGTTGATAGAAAGGCATGGAAAAAGGAAACGTGATGTGCCTATCCAACTATGACTTCGGAATAGGGCAAAAAATTATGAATAAAAGGTTATAAAAAAGATTAAATTATATCTTAACAATATATTTAATTTATTTAAAACGGTATCAATAGGCATAAAAACAAAGGAGGTTTATTTTTTCAATCTCTATGGTCAGGCGTCATTAAAGCGGATCGGATAACGCGGCAAAACAAATGAAACTATTCCATCGGCAATATTTTGTGTCTAACATGCCGTCTGCGTTGTAAATCACTGTAAAACGGAAGAGTGCCGGCAAAAAGCGAGGCGGGGCGATAACAGCAGACAATGCCGGCTAGTGTAGTTAACAATGCTTCGTTTGTGACAATTCTTCGCATAATGGCGGGGTGCGAATCGCGCGGTAATTCGATAGAGGCTCTTTTATTATGAATTGTGGGCGTGTAATTGAGTTGCCTTCGAGATGTTTTGTATCGTCTCCACTCGCCGCTCCGCTCGCCGCTCCGCTCGCCGCTCCGCTCGCGGTTTATACCACTTTGTTGGGTTAATTAGCGTGTTGTTTGTGTTTTGTTTTTCCTAAAGCGTCTAAGAATGGCCCATTGTTACTTTGGTGTTAAAATACAGGCCGCATGCAAACAAAAAGGTTAACTATTTGTTTTCGTAATTAGACTTTATTTGTTAACTAACTTACTGTTATAGTTAATCATTAAATGCATTTATTGACTTATATGACAAAATATTTTATATAATTAGATTCAACTTGAGTGACAATGGGCAGGAACTATTGCTCGTCGAACGGATGGCCGACAGGGCTTAAAGAATTGGGAATGGCGTCAACGTATAGTCCGAACCTTTCTAGAATTTTGGGTCTTCAAGAACACTTATGGTTCCTCTCATTTACTCATTGCCTATGTCATTCTATTCCATAATGTATCTGCCTACAATTCACCCACTATACGCTAGACGAACAATGATTATGAAAATCACTTAGTATCAGAAGATCCTACTTAATCAAAAATTTTCCATGCCAAGAAAAATTAACTTTATAAACCGTCCACAGCTTTGTAATCCCACAGCAATAGCTAGCGAACAAGCACAAAGGAACGACTGAGCCTTTCGCTTTGAGCATTCTTAGGCGTTCTACACGGCCGCGCTAAGCTCCTCGATTAACTGACAACAAAACCGTCACAAAGAGCCTTTAAGCATATACGAGAGCTTAATCCGATGAATGTATAAAAGTCTGACGTCCGCGCGCTGCCGATGTGTTTGTAGGAAGCTACACGCAACGATGTAAAATACTAGAAGTGTCCACGATTATTGTCGCATGGATTTCCTACTACCAATTTCACTTACTTTACTCTGTGCCACGTACAGTAAGTTACTTCTGTACAATTTAAGATGTTTTTTGTCATCACCTCTGGCCACTGTTGTTTTTAAGAAACCAATACAATTTCACTAGGGTTTTGGCAGTTGCGTTCGTGATGTTGATGCATATATGACAATACAGTTAGTCCAGTAAACTTTACATACCACTGCTTAGAAACAGAAATTAAATATGTTTTTTTTTTGTTTACATTATTTTCCTTAAACTCTAGTGTAACATACCCCTAGTTATAAATGCCGAAACATAAAATTTAAGGTCCTTAATGCCTCTCAAACGAGATATTCATGAAATATCTAGTCAAGGCGCTTTAATTGTAATCGGTAAAGAGAATATATTATACACTACATTACAAGAAAAGTACAGATATCCTTCAAACTACAAACTAACCTCATAATCTATATCGGTCCGGTGATAGATTGAGAAGCATTCGACATTGAATAATCAATAATATATTTAATTAAACATAAAACTAAAACTACTTTTCACACTAATTTATCCTTCAAAAGCTTAGTGCTATAGAGTGTAGAAAATGGCACTTCCGGCTAGACGTTCCCCGCCGCCACGCTCAGTGGAGTTTCACAAAGTGACCGGCACGCATTCCTGAACGCGAAAAGAGACTAAATCTGAATAAATACGTATCAAGCCTTGTGTACAGACTTCACTTGCCTTTTGAAGATTTCTGCATTTCATAAAGCTCTTTTCAGATAATGATGTTTTTATATAATTTACACATCTGATTGCAGCGAAAATTGTAGATGGGATTAGAATTTTATTATTGAAACATTGAGCGCTGCCACATACAGCTACATGAGCTTGTACAGTCACGACGCACTAGTTAAGTACTGAGACAACTACTGTACTAAAAACAACCTCGTAATCTCGTAATCTCATTCAAATCCGAAAGATGGAAACTAAAACCAAATCCCTCATATTAAAACCCTATTAAAGATTTTATTTGTTTTGATCGATTCTAAAAAGATCACATATCGACCAACATAAAAAATAAGGAAATAAAAATATAATTATTATGCTATCAATTGCATATTAGCTAAAAATATAATAAAACAAAACTCTTACTAGCATTCTCAAAGAATAGGTCACACTATAAATAAATAAAAGCAGTAAATAAATGTAATATATTGAAAAGTGTCAAGCGGGCAGAAAGGCGCGCGAAACTGAATATCCTTTGGTTTCCGGTCGCGCGCGCTTCAAATGGCGGGACGGATATTCGTGTTCGACACGCAAGCGATCGCTGCGCTTTCAAATAAAGAAACACACCATAGACAAACATTGGGAATAAAAAGTTTTATCGCAAGAAAGATAGATTAGTTCCATAAATATGCTTTCTTTCGCTTAAATTTTATTACTTTATTTCCAGTATAATTAGTAGTATAAGAATGGAAATGAATTATTTTAAATAGAAAAAAATCGGATAAGAGATTTCAACAGAAAAGTGTACATTTCCAAATTCATCCCGAAGTCCTCTATACGTTTATGAGGTGGCGTATCGCCCGTCTGTTTCAGCCGTATGGATTTAGATTTCTTTTCTTTTTCTGCCGATAGCTAGACGGCTTTTTATTCGTCCTTCATTCAGAGGCACGCGATCTATCCAAATGGAATATACCTAAAACTTCCATATGAAACATTTGGGTAACTTTTTATTTTATGCAGATACTATTAATTGGATTTCTTTAATGTTTTTAATTTTTATTCTTCTAATGGCTTGTATACAAAAAATGTAAAAGATTCCAAAATCATGTTCATTCATTCATTCATTTATCATCAGCCTATCCCAGTCCACTGTTGCCCCTCCTCCCCCCCCATATATGGGGGGGGGGGGTATTACGCCCATTGTCACCACGTTGGGCAGGCGGGTTGGTGAGCGCTGTAAGCTGTCTAGCTTTAGTCAGCAAGGCTACCGCCCCTAGCTGCTTGGCATTTCACCAAAACAGCCAGTTAGTTGATGGTAATCCCGCTGTCATTCATTTATTCAACAACATTCATTTACCATTAGAATCCTACATTATCCTACATTATGATGAACATGGGCGATATCATTTATGAATTTTTCACATTTTTGTTAATTACCCGTGCGAGGGC
>DWTW01000940.1:0-14057 GCA_018246275.1 Papilio slateri | reverse complement strand
GTATTTCATTTAATGGTTTTTGACCCATAAAAATTATTTAATAGTATAATTTAATTATAAAGAGTAAATTTAGTTCATTATTACATCTCACATTTTATAAAAAAATATATAATAAATGTCCCGATTTATTGTTATCACAATAGCTGTTATTATAAAGTTCACTTTATACATCAAATATATTTCTTGTGGAACAAACAACATGAAACTTAATTCTATATTTAAACTAGGTTGGACCAGTATTGTAAACGTTAGTATAAAATTGTTGTATGTTAAGTATTAGGTAAATATTATATTACTTACATCATGATCCGGCACGTAGGAGTAAACGTGTAGCTTGTCGATCCTTATAGTGCCCTGAAATGGGTACAGCAGAGACCCTCGCTGCAGTTCCGTTGATGACCAAACGCTGACAGATGCTTCTCTTCCTCTCGCACCTCCCGGCCTCAGAGCTAGGCTCAATTCTTGCGGTATCAGAACTAGAGTCTCCATTATCACTGGCACATAACGTTCTTACTCAGCGATTAATTTACAATATGATCCAGATTAAAAAAAAAAAACAAAAACAAAACAAGTCCTACACGCATGTCATTATTAATTCTTGGAAATTCTCCCCAAGTCTTCCATCACTGTTAATGAGGATAAATAAATTATTACAAATAAAAATCGTCCCAGCCCGTCTGTACGATTATCAGTCGCTAACGAAATATCGAGTCCGTGTGATCGATCATCCGAAGAAATGTTCGATCGATTTAAATTAAAAATAGTATTTTCTTCTAGCTGTTCCGTCTAGGGGAAATGTTCACTAGTTTCGCGATTTAGATCACTTGATTTCCGACATCAGTTGTTAATATTTTCATGTGAGTTCATTCAACCCGTCCGGTAGTGTTCGTCCAGGCACTCGGGGGAGTACGTCACCGCGCGAAGGATGCGCGCGCGCTCTTCTCTGAACGTGCACTGAAGGAAGCGCTAACATTGACCTTAGCCACGGCCGTGATCGCGTTTACAGTTCATTTTTTGTTCGATAAAAAGGAGAGGAGTAAGCCCTACAACCTGTTTGATTCACTGCTACAATGAATAACCAACTTTGTTGTGTATGTGATAAGAGTCATTTGGCTAGCAGATGTAAGTTTGTAAGGTGCAGAGTAAGGTGCTCCCCTCCTAAGGCGGCACCTGCATTCGCGCGCCGCCCGTCAGATCGCCGCGGAGGCTCGCGAGGTGCGCGCGCGCACCTGATTTATATTTTTTATGCTACCTGCCAGCTTCTTTATCGGGCTTCCCTAACATCTGCTTCGTCATAGAATCTTTTAAAGTCGACCCCTTAAATGATACGCAATTTATTACGCTAATTATGAAATGTGGATTGAAAATATGTTTTTTTATCACTTTGGATTGAATGTTTTAGATCAGCAAATTAAAACTCAATATTGTTACCAAGTTTTGATAACTATTTTTGTAAAAAAATATAACTAATAATACTAACGCAATGTTATAAAAATATTTTCTTAAAGATAACATTTTTTTTGCTAGTTGTTTTTTTTTTGTTAACAAAAGATAAAAGTTTATTTCTTTACATTTAATATATAATATTTAAATTTCTTCTGGATTCTAAAACTTATTTGCTATAAATTATGGTAACCCTATTATGGTTGTATCATAAATTTTAAGAGAGGGGGATGATTTTCTTTATCATGTACAAAGTTATATTAGAATTTCCAACGCGGATACTTCTGTTGGGGTTTCAGTCATAAAAGGGCATCATCGAGAAATCCCTACACAAATACTAGTATATACTATAATAATACCGGTGGTCCCAATTTTGATGGTTAACGAAAATAAAACCTAAAAGCTGAGAGTATTTGCGGTACACAGAAATGTAATCAATACGAATTGTTTTATCGTTTTTTATTGATTGATCTTTAGTCCCCCTCGTGTAGAAAAATACCTAACACTATCTCAAATTTCAGCAAATCAATCAATTAAATGGATGTAACTGATTTCGTGAATTGATTTAAATTTAAATGTGAGCTAAGTTAAATGTTTTGTAGAAAGGTGATTTAAATGTTTATTTTAATTAATAGTGTGTATTTGTGAAGAATAATATGAAAGTTGCCGCCATAGCCATATAAATACGTCATAGCGTTTTTATTTCTTGTGCAATATAAAACGAAAAACGGAATCTCAAAGAAGCACAGTCGGATTCGAACCTCTGTCGTTACTGTCCAATTTTATTTGTTTATTTTTTCTTAATTAATGCTACAGTTAAAATATTCCTTATCATATCTGCAAAGCATTTAATTCAGTTCACATCTAAATTGAAATCACTGAGCGAAATCAGTTACATTAATTTGATCTTAACGAAACACAGTCGTCAAGGCATGTTGCAAGTCGAATTATGAATTTTGTATCGCAATTTAGATTCTATTCTTAGTGAAGTAAGATTGATTATCAAATGGTTGCTTTAACGTATACATATGATACATTGAATGTCGATGACCCACACACCTGCCGCCAACCACAAACCCACGGGGTCTGTGTCGATGGTCGAGCACGTACCCTGTTGAAGTAGTGAGGACAGAATAAAAAGCTCCTCATAAAAGATGGCCCTGGGTTCGAATCTCATATCGAAAAAATTACATAATTTTCGAATCAAAATTACACGTCATCTGTAGTCTCTAACATTTACTTTGTACTTTGTTCCGATCAGAGATGTTATGTGATCAAATAAAGTAGGTATTACTGAGATACACTATCTAGTTAAGACCAACCTTATTAAACCTTATTGAAGCCTTCTTCAAGGTTGTTACAACACCACGTTACATATGTGTGATTTTCTTACGTAAATTTCAATAATAGAATATCCCGGCGTTAATGTAAGCGCCAATAGCCTAATGATTAAGGGTGCGGACGAACATGAGGTCGTGGGCTCGAATCCGCCATTCGACTATTGTGAACCAAATCTTAGCACAAGTTTAAGCTTAGTTGGAATGGTTAAAGAGATATTAGTGAATTATTTCGAAAATCTACTAATATTAAAAAAAATGTTACTACGTTATTATACTATTTCTACCCTAGACTCGACTTTCACTTTCATTCATTAATGTGTGTGTGTACTTGCATCACTGGTAAGAATCAGACGCGTCCTACGTACTGCCACCTCCATTATTCTTAGCTGCGTTATTTCCCATATTCAACAACATATTTCGAAACAAATATTTAATTCAATACGTTCTCTATAATTGGTGGTTAATATTATATATATAAAGCGAGCAATTCTTGTAAAAACGTTGTGAAAACGGAACATGCAATTTCGATTAAATTTTGTATTTAAATACAGTTTTTACTTTTAAATTTATCTGTAAAGGTGTCTTATCCGTACATTACGAATTTCTAAAAAAAAAACTATTTTTTACAGCGCCTTTATTTTATATTTTTTATTATTTTTTACAGCGTCTCTCGGTCGTTATCACTGGATAATAAATAGGCTGACAAGAATGAAAACTCTCACTGGCATTTCTGTGACATAACGATAGATGTCATCATTAGAATTCAAAATATCCCCCGAAAAAACACGACCTTACGATGACAGACAACGCAGAGCGAAGCTCGTTCTAGTTGTGGACCATCTCTGCTTGTAGTATTTTTTCATGATCAAGGGACGTAAGGAATAAGGCAAACAAGATAGCGGCTCACCTGATGTTATGTGGACACCGCTTCCCTATCTATACCCATCGACATATAAAAACAACAATCAAAAGTGTTACGGATCCGTTCATCACCATCATCATCAAAAACTTAGTTTGAAAATACTGCCTGAAGACCGTTTTTTACGCAACTTCGACTGCAGATCTATCGATATTATCCTTGTGACAAGTTATTCTTTTATCTTAATTCGACGACCGCTACCTATGAACTTATGAATTTTTTTGGGGACTGACTTGTCACTGTTTACCTGGAAGAGTGATCTACAGTTTCACCGGGCTTGAGATGGCAGAGCACAGAGGGCGCTGAGCCTAAAAGTCGATCATGTTTCACTACACTAAGGTCGAGGTCTCCCTCTGGAATCGCCGTTACTGTATTTATATTACCGGATAAGGCAGCCGGCATACTGGCAGCGTGTTGAGGTAGTAATTGCCTAGACGACTGGACTAGACTAGACTAACTAGACTAGACGTGTTGCCAGACGTCCCTTAACTAGGATTTCTTGTCAGCCTTTGCACAGGATTTGGGTTAGGTTAGTACTGTATGAATCTCAGAAATCTCAGGAAGTGAGTCAAAACCTGAAACTTAGTCATGACTTAGTCACGACGACACGTCACGTCACGTCGTTAACATATGCTGGTCTGGAGCTCGAACCTAAATGGCTTAGACTGGTTTGGTGACGGTTTAAATATTCACTAATATGTGACATACAATTCAAGTTATGTTCTATTAAGAGTTAAGTGCCATTGTTATTCTATCTAGGTCGATTGGAGTATAAGATATAAAGTTTTTTTTACATTTAATTTATAAAAATTTTTAACGTTTCGGCGTTTCGTTAACGCGAAAGCTAACGTTTTCACTGGCTCGAGAATGTCTACGGAGGCGACATTCTAAACGCCGCCCGGGCCGAGGCGGTAAGTATATCGATGTCGGACAGTTTTATATTCTCGTTTGTTCTGTAAAAAATTACGACATAAATCACGTGTCGGGACATCTAGAGCTTTTGGGGGCGTGGCCGCGGCGCGGGGCGGAGTCGCTATAGCGCCGCCCCTGCCTCTGCGCATCGTGATATACCGGCACTTCTATTGTTTGCGCTGAAATTTTAATGCCATTGGTCCGTCGCGTCTCGTGTATTGTTGCCTTAATGAGACTTACCAGATCTGGTACGGTTTGATTTGCAACCCACTAGAATATTATTTTAAAAAATATTTTAGGATTTGTAAAAATCAAATAGAATTTGGTTCTTAAATAAACTTGTAATGTATCTAAGTTTATTAACGTTGTCTTTATTCAATAACACTTTCAAGATTTGTGCCTCGTGTTTGGCAATAAGTTTATCCTCAATCACATTTAGGACATATGTATATATAATGAGACGAAAAGCACATAACAATAATTTCCATGTTTGTTACATAAATTTGAAAGCCAACTTTGACGAGTTACCTAAGTTGACTCAAGAGTCACTTACGTTAGCTTGATTTCCATTAGGCGCAATCCTGGCACACCTCTCTCGCTTTATCTACATCCATACATCTACGCACACATGCTCGTCGGTTACGAGTACTCCTTGTATCGCCTTTCTTTAGTATGTCACTAATATAATCGATATAAATTCTTCTGGGACGTTCCCTGCCAACACTGCCACTCATTTTTGCAATATAAATTTGTCTTGTTACTCTCCCCTCATCCATTATTTCAACATCCCCGAATCACCGAATCATATAATTTAAATGTCACACCATACTTCTTAGGGATTCCTTGCCTGCCAAACCTAGCTCTCACTTCCATACATTGAAGTGGGGACTGGTACAGCATTGTGTATTGCCAGACGTGCCAATAACCTAATGGTTAAGTGTACGGACTGCGAAACATGCATAACATCCGCCATTCGACTGTTGTTGTGAACCATGTTCTCAACCAAGTTTAAAAGCTCTCTGTCTTAAAGCTAGGTTGGAACGGTTTAATGAAAAACTAGTAAATTATTTCGATAATCTACTAATATTTCATATATGTACCCGAGGAGGGTTGCCGTAAAAAAGCTATAGCCAAAACCTATTACAGTATGGACTTCGGTGATACTGTGCCGACTCCACTTAAAGTAGGAAAAGGGCAGGTAGAAGATACCTGTAGAAGATACAGATATATATGTGCATAATACTTATCTACACAAGTATCCATGGTCTTATAATCTGTAATTTGTGTCCACTTCCTGATCACGATTAGGTATTTACATACATTTTACTGTAGGTATCTCACCCCCATGGTGAACTCCCCACGGTGAGTATTGAGCAATGAGTTATAAAAATCTAGAAAAAAAAAAACAGAAATAATTAAACACATCAGCCCATTTCTAAGTTCATTTGAAATTAACCCTAAGTCAACTGCAGGTAATACGTAATCATGTCATCGAACAATACTGATGTGGTATACCAAACGTCCTGTCGCGGCACAAATTGACTGGAACTTAAATAACAATTAAGCCGTACGCGACGCGGGTTCGAATCCGATTAAATGAGCGCTTAACGTCCGTCCCGAGGGAGATAACAGTCGCAGCGTGAAGTCAGCCCATGTGTCGCGGACCAGTAATACACCGAATATTGAAAAATATTTTTACAGGCATGCGATTATGTCATAGAGGTTACCTATATCTTCAAACTAAGTACGGTGTGACAATTTTACCCGAGTTTTTCCTAAAATTTCCTACGAATTGGTCGAATCGAATGGAAAAGACGTCGCGGAGTAATTATTCCGTTATATATTTCTGCTTTCCTCAGACATAGTATCTAGTATATCAGACGAACCACTTACGCGATTGCGCCAACATAAATAAACGACTTAGGTTCCTTTCCTGATTTCTTGTACACATTTCGGTAGCTTATGTGATCGGTAAGTACGAGAGCCCGTTTATTTAAAAAAATATATATAGTGCAGCAAGCATTAGGTACAACATAATTTAATCAATCCGGACATTGCTTAGGTTGCTTCTAAAACTATAGTTTGCGGGGAAAACCAAGCCAGACTTGGAAGACAACTCAAGCAAACCAAAGCTACTCTGTGAGGCCATTTTTTATGCAACTAATATTATTGCAACTAGTATTATTGGTTCTACCGTTTTTAAATCTAAAATGAAAATATTTAGGAACGACTATTGTCGTTCCTAAATATTTTATTATTCATTCATTTCATTTATTTTTCATTCATTTCATTTCATTCTTATTGCTGTGAATGTTCATTGGTAGCAACCAATGAAAATTCACAGCAATAAGAAGTACTATATATAATACGTTGCCACTCTTTTTGTAAGAAACAGTAGAGAGTAAAGGAAAGGAAAATGCGGAGGGAAGATTGGGCTTCCTCCTCCTCCTTTACGTAAATTTTCTATAAGTTTAAGGATCAGTCAAACGTTTCGAAATAACATAATAGGTACGCCAATACAATAAAATGTCTGTTTTGATAGGAATTAAATTTTAATTTTTATGATGGGTTACCCTTTAAAAGTATCTAAAAAGTTTCGCTTATTATAAAATTACAAAACAATATGTTAAATTTAGAAATTTTAGTGTTATGTGAATTAGAAATTTTATTTTATTTCTTTTTATTTTATTTTTGATAGAGATCGTATCTACGGTTACGAGACCACCAGTACAAATAAAATAAAGCAACAGTATAAAAATCCATATAAAATCGATGCCGACATCAAAATCGGATTGGCTCTAATCTGCGCCATAAGCCCAGGACATGACATAACTCCGACAAGCCGAGCTTAAGTCATTTTTTTTTCTGACGTATCCACGCGGATAGATTTACATTTTATGACATATTCATTGGGTCCGCCGACGTGCGGTTTGTTTAACTTGGGCAATATTATTTATCTCTTTTTTTTCATATCAATAAAATATCGATAACCGGTCAATTGAAAACAAATTGTAAAGCGATCAAATTATAGATATATCTAACGTATTGTTGTTGATGAGATGAAGAAGCAATGACTCACTGAAGGTGAATATTGTATAGAGACTGCAAATTCAGTTCATAGCAGTATAGATAGCAATTTTATTATAAATAATAAACCTGAAGAGTTTGATTGTTTAAATGCGCTTAGCTCAAGTATTTGATTTGAAAAAATATTTTTGTATTTAACAGCCCAATTATTCAGGCTATTTAATATTACGCTATGATTCTTGGGAGTCGAGCAGAAAGGAGTATAACGCTAAGTGAAAAGGATTGTCTATTGCGGAGTAGGTACTAAAATTCTTAAGAAATATAGGTGATCCCAGTTCAATTAATTTTTTACAGTGGTAGAGCCCGCAACGATAACATCTGGTGCACGAATGGAAGTATTCTTGCGTTTATTCTGATGACTGAGGTGCCAGAGGCTTAACCATAGTCCTTTTCTCCTCCCCGTCCTTTTCTGACAAAGAAAGAATGGGAAGGAGAAAAGGATTTGACGGGGAGAGACGATGGATAGGAAGAGGAAATATCCTTTTTATGTTTATCCACTCCTCTGTCCGTTTTTCTATATAAAAAATATGTGACAAGTCGATAGCTAGATATATAATTAGATATATTAGGTATATAAGAGATGAAGCTACCTTACTATTAGGTAACGCGAAGACAAATCTGCCGGATCTTCGAAAGCAATGTTGCACAAAGCTTAGTTTTATGATGTAGGCGCACACTTTATTCTTATAGACACTAAAAGAAAGGAAATTTTACCTCTAAGGATTAAAAGTGTTAAATAGTCTATAGAAAGTCAGCGTTATTATTTGTTGAAAAGCGGATGAAGTCGCAGGCAACTACTTATCTACAAAGAATATGAGTCGTGAGCTCCTGCGATTACGCGGCGTTTCGCGTGCGTCCCCGGCTCCCATTTAATTCGGCCATTCCTTCCGGGCCCGCGGCATCTCTCTGAGTTGCGCAGGCGCATTCCTTCACGCTATACTCGATTTAAATCCACACTCAACCGTATATTAGATTGAATGGACTGTAAGTCGCTTGTACGGTGTGTTTATTAACAGATTTAGATACGTAACTTTATTTATATTTCGACTAATTACAGCAATGCACACTTAATTCATGCAAACGTTAAAAATCAACATAAATAAATGTTGTAAAATATTACTTAATAATTAAGTCTGCATTACAATACAAACTCATTTAAGAATTAACTATAGTATCCATCCAGTTATTCGAATTCAATAATTTGCTGATTCTAACAGTTTTCCGGCCACCGGGTCCATGACTCGAGAAAGTTTTAGATTTCTGGGACTAGATGGCGTTTTAAGGTCTAGACAATATATGATAGGTACGTACGTTACATATGATAGGTTCGTATATAGATACATTTAATGCGAACAATAAAATAAGCTCTTAATTAATTCAACCATTCTGATGTCAATCACTATTTGCTTTTTTCATGAGTTTTTTACAACCTAATAATGATTAATTCGTTTCGACAATTAAAGTAATTTTACAGTTAGTATAACAACACTGAGATTGAGATTGTGCAGTATTGAGAATTTTTTTTTGTTTAAAAACTAAAGCAGACAAGATAACAAAATAAAAAGTAACCGCAGCCCGTACACGATCACCGGCGAACGGTCGGAGGCCTTTTAATGAATTTATAATTTGCACCGTCCGACAACAATTAGAGTGCTCCCATATCGCCTCGGGAGCGAATTTTAAATGTTAAATCGACCATCTTTTACGGGAACAACCCATTGGTTTTTGTTCGTGGGTTTTTTAAAAAACATCTAAAACGAGAAAATACTAAATTTATCTTCGTCATGCTGTGAAACGATATGGCGCAACTTTATCAATGAATGTTAGTAATAGAATTTGGGTATTTCGGAATCTGGAAACGCCATACTTCTAGGCTACTACATCTAGGCGTTTTTAACAGGTTACTGTCACGTAAAGTTGGTCGCTCAAATGGCAAATGAATCAGCACCGTGAGTCTAAATCAATCACTATTAATATTATAGAGCCAAACTATTGTTAAAGCTGATTTAAAATGAGAATTTTCATCTATGGGTAACAATCATTATTGTGACTTTTGGTCTCAAAAGACTTACTTGCTCTGTATTTAGCACAGCTAAATTTAGTATATGTTGCATACGCACGTGTGGATCACGATAGATGAAGAGATAGGGTGAGATAAAACATTTCCATTTTTCTCGACCCTGCACAATCTATCACCAAAATTACTCCATCCTTTCCTTTGTTTGTAATGGTCTTCAAAAGCTGATGGTCCTGAAAGTCTCTGATATGATGATCACTAACCATCTAGTGGATCCCCTGGATCATTAACTCCTTTGCGTTTATAAAAAATACCTTCATTTATAACATACTAATAATTACTGACTGTAGGTACCAGTAAATTCCGACAAAACAGTAATCACAAGGTAAGCCGAAACAATTATTTAAACCATACTGTACACACCTGCCGTGGGCGAGTCGTTAGCTGAGAAGAAAAAAGTAAAGGATAATATTAAACTTTCATTCATAGCAAATGATAATTTGAACACTTATTAATGAACAAGGTCTAGTCTAGACATTTATATTACACAAGATTGCGTCGATTAACATTTTGATAACGATATCAAGATGGTCATCATGGTGGATACCAATATAGGTACCTTCAGTTTGTAGATTTCATCCACTTACAGGCCATCACTCGAATACAATCCCTAGTGTGTATATTTTAAAAGCTCGTTGAAATGTTTCTTTTTTTTCAATCCAATAAATTTCTTCATATTTTTCTTTAGCGCTTTGCATATGCTAAATCAAAAAAATATAAGTTGTTGTATAAATCATAACTGCGTAATACGTGTTATATAAATCAAAACCGCATAATCTATAATTGCTTCGAATTTGGCAACATTTTTTTAGGAATTTAAATTAGTGTTAATTTAGTTGAATACCAAAACAGTGGGATAGGTCTTTTGCGTGATGGCACGATCTGTTTTTTCGACAAAGGGCAATTTGAAAAGTATCGCCTAGGGAAACGGAGAATGGCAACCGGCGCTTAGCAACGCTGAGATGACTACTGTTGGGTGAAATATTCTAAATGCACTAGGGTTGCATCCTAATGCCTTAACAGAAAACGTACGTCTTTACCTTATAAAGATTATTGGAGATATATATGTAGAAGAAAAAATACCGCGCATCAGGCATCATATCTGTGCCTTAAGATATCTAACCTAACATAAGTAAGACTATATCAAATGACGTAATGGAAAACGTAGGCTAGCTATGCTGTTTTTAGAATGGTTTTATTATGATATCAAGTTATCGTCCAACATTGGACGTCTGTTCGCTGAAACAAGTTATCAAAATTGTAGCCATTTTGCAATGGCAAGGTGCTTGGCTTTCAAGTTAACTTCATAAAAGAATATCGCTACACAAACTTGCCACCTACCTAGATATATGCTGACAGTGACTTTTATAGAACTGTCAAGACGAACAATTTCGCAATTCATTCTCATTGAGTAACTTGAACTTGGTTTATGCAACGCAGATATTCAAACCTTTTGAGTTTTTTTGTATAAAAGAGGGTGAATATACGTTTGTTAACGTATATTCACCCTTACAAACTTTCGCGTTTATAACTTGAGTAAGTTGGCTATAATCATGTAATAAAATAATAGCAATACCTCCATGATTTTCTGATTTACCTACTTTTGATGCAAAACAACACCAGACACTAATAGTTAACTAAACCAGTGGACTTATGGTGTGTGGATGAAAATAATAATAAATTCGAATCTACTAAGAAAATATATTATCTTAGAACAAATGTTCAAGACGCGCATCCCTAAACTGACAAACATGATTTGGAAACGAATCGAGAAATTTCGTATGCAAAGACTTTAAACGTTTCGAGTGTTGAATTAGGTATCTCTAATTGGTGGTTGAAAACGTTCGTACGAGAACACTGGCCCCTGTCTGCTGCTATGTAATTGCTTGATGATTTTATGATAGCGTTTAATTTAATCAAACGGAGAAATTAAGCAATAAAACTTTTCAAACTAGTTGTTTGTGAAGAATATTAACGATTTGTAAGAAGATTTTCCAATAATATTTTAAATGTTTACACTACCAGCATAGAAAATATACTACAATACATCGTGTTAGCAAATTTCTGTAGACAGACGTAACATATTATAATTTTATAATATATTTGAAATGCGTGTTAATTGCTGAACAAAAATACTATAATATATAGAGGGCACTTTCACACGTACATAAAGGGGTACAAAAAGTACGCCTACGTAAAATGCATGAACGAATACATTCAAACCACAAATATTTGTCTGTAGAGGAAAACATGGTTCAAAGGAGAACGTAACATAATTTAACCGTAAATATTCTACAAAATAGGTAAACTTACTCCTGCCATTCAGAGAATTAAGCAGAAATTATGGGTTTTAATTCCTCAACCTTGACACGGTTATCAATCGAAATCACCTTTCAAACTATCCTAATTACATTGTAGTGCATAAAACAACGAAACTTTTATTAACTGTATTATTAAAGATATTTTTAGCCTTTAATAAAATGTAAGCTTTTAAAGTCTAAGTATAAAGCTCGTAGTTACCAGCATTGACATGTCACAATAGAATGTCTTTGGGAGTAGGTATTGAGTAGACCTTTTTATCTTTGCGTTATTTGTATAAGTAATATTCTTTAATAATTTTCTTCGCCGGTAGCACTAGCTAATTGCGTACAGAATGAATTTCTTAAAGCTCCCATTCATTGTGTATTTTTTGTGTTAATTTTTTAGTTGCACTTTTCTTTATGTTTTCATTTACATAACTATTATTCTTTGGGTTTGAAAATGTATTGTTTTTTTACTTTCAAGCTAGAAGAAAGAAGTAGCTGATCTCAATCAAATAAATAAGAGAAAACTTATATCGAGTTTCCTCACAAGGTTTTTATATACCTTATCCTTTTAAAGTTTTTAATTTATATTTATTCCATAAAAATACGCTCTTATAATCCTAATGAAACACATAGATAGCATTTTTTGCAATAAGTATAGCTTATTCCGATTACAACGTAACAAGTTAGACTGCTTGAGCGATAAATCAACACATTTTTATCATGCACGTATTTTAGTTCGCTTTTTTTTAAAAAAAAGTCCTTTTTAGATAATGATAGTCTGCTTCATGGATTTTTTGGTTGATTTGATTAAAACATATTTAAAAACAATGTTGTTAAAAAGTAAAAGTTAAATAGATAAATTAAAAAGAAACGTAGCGTGAATGGATAGCTTTATTATATGCCCTCGGTCGCCACAACAGTTCTCGAAGATAAGGCGGACATCAGCAAAGAGATCCGCCCGCGATATCCCCGGACTAACAATTAACAATGAGACATTATACTCGCCGGTAATGCCGCCGATAATTACCCAAGAGTTCGCCGATTTGCTTCCACGGCTTAAATTATAGCATCTTGTAGATTCACGTGTTTTAATTGACTATGCATTGATATTTTGTAAAGCCGCGGCAGCCTTTACTTCCAAATTAGTCGACTCGACAATTATCCAGGGAGAAAAATAAAAAATATTCAGAAACCTTGCAAACAACGAGTTTTTTCCTTCTTTTATAGAAGTAGTGTTTTTCATTGTAAACTTTAGTTGAAATATATTTTAAATAAAAAAGTAAAAAAATAAACTTTTTAATTTTTTTATTAGCTAAGTATGATGTAATCGTATGTGTATGGTGGTATAGTTAGTACAACAATTGAAAAATGCTTTTCAACAAGCTTATTTTAGCATCAAATGTAATGTGATGAAGGGGTTAAAACTTATCACATTTATAACTAGGTATACTTGAAAACATATGTATATTTATAGATAAGCATTTTTTTGCAACAAAGTTGTACAAAAATAAAAATCATTTTCAACGTGCAGTCGAGGTACGAAAACCTTCGTCAGTTTTCAAATTCATTCTTATCAAGACGTAATAACTTAGTGCTTTTTGAAACTAAAGCACTAAGCATAAAACTGCATATAAAATTATACTTACTCAATGTGACAATAAGGTTCAAAATAGTAAATACATCAATAAATAGTCATTATGAAGTTCGAATCACGTATGTTCTTTTTAATTGTCTATGTCCCTGGTGCAAGCAAATGTTAACTTTAAGGTGACGAACCTTTTTTTACCCCGACTGTACTTGTAGCTAACACTAGTCCTAACCGTGAGTTTACACTGCTAAAAACATCACATAAAACATGTTGTCATCTCTCTCCTTCTCAATAAAAAAAAACAGAGATGACATGTTTTAGGTAAATGTTTTCGGCAGTGTAAACTCACGGAAACACTATACATTTATTGTGTTAAGCTGTAAAG
>DWTW01000939.1:0-14063 GCA_018246275.1 Papilio slateri | reverse complement strand
CAGAATACTTCTACTTCACGCCTGTCTTCTGTGAGGTCGTGGTATTTCACCGGTCGAGCCGGCCCATTCGTGCAACAAATGTTGTTACGAAATCTACCACTGTTGAGTATAGTATATGACTTTAAAAAAAAACAATTTACATTCACGAAAATACATCATAAAAAAAAAACAAAAAAATATATGAGCCATAAACATATCATCCGTATACCAATAAATACTTAACTATAATGCTATGTTCTCACTTATGTATAAAATTTCTTATGTAAAGTTATAATTTCTTATTGATTATAGTTTATGTTATTTTCATAAATTACATTAAAATGATATGATAACATATGACTTACATTTATGTATTATATAAGGAGGCGCGTGATGTGATAGACGAAACAAGACTGCTAGCTAGTGCTCTGTGTATCATCTCTGGCTTTAACAAAATGCCAATTAATCTCTTGCATTTTCACAGGGTTTATTATGACATATATATAATAGGGATGCCTTTGAGCATACACCAAACAACAATCCAAAAAAAAATGATATCTATTCAAGATTTTTTCAAACGGTCACAAAATAATTTTGACTAGCTTTTGTAATACGTATCTTAGATACGATTCACTAATGGCAAGTATGGTAATGGCAAGTAAAACATTTTTTTTAATACACCAAGTATTTACCAAGAAAGATGTGAGAAACATTTTTTGTAATCGTTTTTCTCGCTTGTCTCGTATTCAAAATGGAGCAGAAATTTCTCCATTGTCGTCAGCAGAATATAATATCACGGTTCACAAGGAGAGCGGTAAATGTAATTGTGAAGTTCCACTGCGGACTGTTCTAATCCGCTTCACAGTAATTCTATTCGAGACCACAATGTGTAGTTTGTTGGGTCGTCATTATACCTTCCACGACTAACGCGCTGCTAAACAGCTATAATCCTTTGTGAAAGGAAATTTTCTTACATAACAAGATTTTTTATTTAAAGTATTATTTTTCAAATAATCACTTTGAAAAATATGCAATTAGACTCGTTAAATTATTTAGGCACCGGAATAAACTTAGCTAATAAAATGTAACTAGCTCTTTCATTACTACGTCTCACAAAATTACATAAAATATTTTTGTGTACGTTCGTTAATTTTGCACGCACTAAATAATTTCACAACATTCGTTTCGTGCTCGCCAAATTAAAATAATAACACACGTCAATTCCTTTGAAATTTTTGATGCAATATATAAGCTTTTAGTTTTTACTAAAAACGAAATCTTAGCACCGTCCCAAAATTAATTTTACGATAATCAGAATTTTATGTACATAACATAAAAATATATAAACACTCACACATATGACCCAGTTGGATAGATAGTGTCACCAAAACTATGCTATAGTGAAAAGGGAATAAATAATTCGTTGTTAGAGTGTAAAACCTCCTTTGTTGAAATTACACGATTTATATGACTGTATAGAAGTCACATCGTGATTTTACTATCACTAAATGTACCCTTTGCAACTTATGCTCATAAAGTCCGTGTAAACATGAACTAATATAAAAGTTCTTCCCAACAATAACGAAACGAAGAGAAACAAGAACAATTGCGCACAAATGGAACTGGCCTACGTGATCTAATACAACCGCCTTCCGGACCTCGTTTGCCCTAATACACGCCAAACTGACTTCTTAAACACGATTGAATAGGAAAATAGCGTATGCAGTAATAAGAAAATACTCTGGAGCTTACTAGATCCCAAGAATGGTGGGGGGTACCCTAATTCCAAATGCTAAGTATCGATTACAACTAATAAACTATTTCTGCTTTTTGAAAATTATCAGTTGAAAACCAATCCAAGAACTCGCGACATAACAATGGAATACTAATCCATTTCCTCGCAAGCAGATAAAAAAGAAATCGTTTAATACAAATACTTCTTACCCCGGGATCTAAGGTGAAATGTCCTATCAATAATCGGCACATTATAGAGACTGTTAATACGTAAAATATATCAAACTGGATTCTTTTGTCATATGGTTTGAAATGTGGCCTCGTCCATGCGAAGAATATTTCGGAAATATTTTGGGTCACAAACTCGCGGTTCATTAGCGGTAACTTTTCGTGGAAGTATTTCTCTCTTTCCAGAACCACTGTTTGGTCCATCCCTTCCCTTTCCTTTATTGGATTTCCTTCTTTTTAGCATTCTCGCTAATGGCGATTAAAATGCAGGAGACTTGAATTTCACTCAATATGGTTGCTATATTCATTACTACACAAATTCCGCCGAATATGTCAATTAATTGCCAAGGATATTGCGCTATGCCATATATTGCACAATAAAAATGCACAATCCTCAATATCCCAATTCAATTAAAAATTATTCTACAATAATATTGCACGTCTGTGTGGGCATCCATCAAAATATTACATAATACATTTTACGCAATAATATTGAATATGGGTTGGTAAGGTGCTTAAGCAGCAAAAATGTCTGTAAAGTACAATCTAGCGACTCTAAATAACAAGCTAATTTCTATATATGAAAAAAAAAACAATGGCTTTTAATAAAACCACATAACTGAAATTGAGAGAATGGCAAAATCATAAGCTCTGGCTTCCTTTTTGTCAAAATTTATAGAACATAATCTGTATTAAAGTATTTTAATCAGTTTTAATCCATTGCAGCTCGTAGCTGGAGCTATATTCATTATGACACACAACAAAGATAGTGCTGCGTCAACTCTCTTATCTCGTACAGTTTGTTTGCGCAGGGGGAATGAATCTCGTGCTATATGCATTGCGAACTGTAGTCACCAATCTGCCCGGCTTACATTGTCTTGTATTAAAGTACGCTTACACAAAGCTTACATACTTTTACATTTTCTTTGTTATATGCAGCAAACAAGAACTCACTCTCAATAAAACAAATATTACGAATTGCATTGTGTTTAATTTTAATTCATTACAATCTCGACGATTCGAGTGCTTTACCATTCTCTTAGTTGGATAATGGACTAAAATATTTCACGTCCTGATGAAATAGTTGTACTAGATTTAGCTTAAAATGTGAAATTGCACAATTCGACAGTTATTAAATAGACTTGTAGTCTAGTACCTATTATATGCATGCATACATATTATTTCTCTGTATAATAAAATGCAAAAAGAGCAGTTCAAAACCTGTACACTTAATAATAATTGCATCTTTACATATTAAAAATATAGAAGCCGTACTACACCTGTGCTCAACACCTCCTTGTATCTGTATCATAATCGCTTGGAAAGAGGCCAACATTTTTGATACTTAGGGACTATGATTGACGAATCCTGAGGTAATTATTTGGAAATACGCTATCGCAATGCCCGTTCATTAGGATATATATAAGGAATAGGTATTCCTCTCAAAGTTAAAAAAGTTTCTCTGTACCCGAAATTTAATAATATCCCTTCGTATGCGGATAGCGCGGTGCTACGTATTCTCAGATACGTATTCACACACAAACGACGAGATGACGAGACGAAGCGTTTGGGTGTACCATCGCATGCTACCTATATCATGGACAGATCCACCATACTAAAATCCACATAGATTCTTCAACCTGTACAAAAAAGGATTTGCAGAATTTAATAATGTTTAATACTTTTGTTAGAAAATCATCGTTGAAATAGACAGTAAATAATTTACGCCGCTATTGTAGAAAACCTTTTTTTTAACAAATAGACCTGATCTTTTATTCTTCAATTCTCCAGTGTTTACCAGTATTTTATTTTTTACGATCCTACAATTTTGTATATCGGAGATATTTAGCCTGTTTTTCCCTGTGTAATCCAATAAAAGTAAATTGAATAGAAATGAGTACAATTTCAGATGCTTATATGTTTTGACGTTCTGAATTTGTTAGGGCAAAAATTAATTTTTGAGTTAAAATTATTATTTACAGCCAACAAATGAATGATTCAATTAAGTATATTTAAATTACAATTTCATTACAGTTAATGCAATATTTTTGAGCCAAAATTAATAAGGAATTATTAAATAGTCATTAGCTGTAAATAATGTATTAATTATTAATTAATACATTATCTACAGCTAATGACTGTAATATGACATTTATTGTAAATTATAATAGTCAAATATTTTTGTTTCTATTACTAGCTGATTCGACTTTTTATCGTATATTTATTTCAAAAGTTCTAAATGTTTGTGATGGTTTGGTCTTTTATCATTATACGTATGATCTAACTAAGGTATCGACGAAAAGCGCACTGCAACCTCTGTCTACGATAATTCAGTTGTCATAGGTAGAGGCGAGGAAAGAAGGCTTACTTATTTATTTTAGTTCTATCAACATCACAAGTAGGCAGTTTCATTTCACTTAGACGTAAGTGAATTGATAACAATACTAAATGTGAACTGGTCAATGCGGTTGAGCCCAAATCAATTAGGGTCTCGTTATATATTCAATATTGTCGATCACGAATTCTGCCAAAACAAACGCTTGCGTCCATCAGGCAAATCATTTAATACATTGTTAATATTCCATTGTATTGAGTAAGCCTCGGACCTAAGTGCAAATGGAATTCACGCCTTTATTTAAACATTTGTAGTCCCTATTTATAAAATAAACTTAACTCACGTTTTCAAACTTCGGTGTTTTTTTTGTGGCAAAAATTTTGTTTCCTCTGACATGGAGTTCAGAGACTTTGAATCTTTGTGTGGTACTCGGCTTGTAATGAGCAATTGGAGGTATTTATGTTTTTTAATGTATTATATATACAATCTGGTACGTACAATATACTAATCCTATTTCTTGTTCTTTCTTTTCCTTTAATTTTATATCTACTTTTACTACTACATTATCATTAAACTTTTTATGATGATTTTCAATATACTTTGTATATTCGATCAACATAATTTATTTATCTATTTATTTTTATTTATGACCTTTTCTGCAATTTTTACACAATATTCGATAAATTTGTATCTAGTTTCGCAATCTGTAAGTAAGTTATTTATTATCATTTTATCTAGCGTTATACCTAACTCTTGTTCAAAATCATATCTGTTTTTAGCATATATAGGGCAGTGCAGCAATATATGTTCTACTGTCTCACTTATTCCTTCTTCGCAGGGGCATGATGGGTCTGCTTTAAGTTTAAATCGGTTTAGATATGCTGAAAAACCGCCGTGACCAGTCATAATTTGTGTCAGAATTTTCGTTGGCTCGATTTTTTTAGCGACTTTGTAGGCTGAAATAGCATCTGGAAAAAAGAATTTTGTTCCTCCTGCTGTTTCGCCTTTGTCGTATCGTCGCTTCCATTCGTCGAGTGTCTCTACACGGATTTGCCGCTTTACAAAAGATATTGGACATTGGTCATACTTGGGTGCAGTTTTAGATTTTAAAGCCGCGTCTTTCGCCAATGTGTCAGCTCGCTCGTTGCCTGTTAGTCCGGCGTGTGCTTTTATCCAAAACAGGGATGTTTTCTTGTTTTGGGCTGCAGCGAGCTTTATATTGGCCCTTATTGTCACTGCAAGTGGGTGGGTTGAGCCGCTGTCCGTAATGCTCTCCAAGGAAGATCTGGAGTCGCTGTAAATGGCGTAGCTCTTTTCCGGCATTTTCAGCATTTCCCTCGTGGCTTCGCATATGGCCAACAATTCAGCCTGGTAGACCGTGCAGTGTGACGACAGCTTTAACTTCCTGGTTTTTGTCTCGGCGTTTCCTTTCCATATTGATAGGGACGCTCCGACTTTTCCCTCGATTTTGCTGCCGTCTGTATAAATCAAAACTGCAGAGCTGCTGTGCTTGTCAACCTGCATTTGATCATCCAGGCATATGAATTCAAGTTTCATATGTTCTGCTGGATGTGGAAGTTGGGCGTACGGGACCATGTTCTCGACAGTTGTATCCTTCAGTTCTGGCCGGGGGACGCCTTTTTTGGCCTCATACAGGGCGGCTGCCTCCTGTATTCTGAGGTCGAGAGGTAGTAAACCGGCCAAAATGAGCGCGGAGTTTAATGAGACTGTTCTATAGGCCTTACACAGTTTCTGAGCGAACACGCGTTGTACTGCGTTTAGCTGCTTCTGTACGCTCCACTTTTTGCTGCCTAACTGCACCTGCACCTGCACGCTAACTATTATATGCACTGTAGATTTGAGCGTTGGTGTTTTTCACATGGCCAAATATATCGCTCTTTTAAGAATAACCTCTAAAGCAGGGGTTCCCAAACTGTGTGCCGCGGCGCCCTGGTGCGCCGTAGAAAGCACAGAGGGACGCCATGAGGCGATCGTCTAATATACTACTCCGAAACCTTAAGTATTGAAGTTTTGATAAGCGTGCTTAAAAAAAGCGGTTTTTCTATCTCTCATAAATGTTTTAATCTAACAAGTAAACAAAAATACTCAATTTCATATGTAGATGTTTATGCATATCTCCTAACTAGTAACGTACCTGTCTATTTCGACTAGCTATATATAAATATAAACTTGGAAGTGCGCCGCAGACTGAAAAAGATTGGGAACCTCTGCTCTAAAGAAAACATGTTTGTATTATTTAATGACAAAAAGCTGTGAACATAGTATATAAAGACATTATGTAGTATATTTAGTATCAGCATTGGACCCGTGCGAAGCTGGGGCGGGTCGCTAGTTTCAAATAAAGAAAAAATAAAATTACTGGTTGTTTCATTGTACCCAAAATAATATTAAATAATATAATTAATACAATATACGAACTAATATCGGTAAACGAATGTCAATCCTTAATATCGATATCGATAAAAATCGTGTCAATCCCTAATGTGACTGGTGTCGCCATCTCTTTGTCTTGTATACTAAACTCGCTAGGAGCTAGAGACCTAAATTATTTTCACTGTCCCATCTGTTGTGTAACAACATACTATTAATCTGTGGTTGTATCTCAAAGACTGTTCCCCAAGATTTCCGTTCCGCTAGAGCATTCACTCATTCAACCGAAAAACTCTGAACTAATCGCAGATAATATCGGCATGCGCTGTCAAATATTTTAAAAACTGTTTTAGGTTTTAATGTAATTTTCTATAATCCTAGTGATTTGTATGCGAACTATTGTTCTCAAAAAATATTTACAAGCCAAATACGAATAAAAATTTGTGTGCCAAACAAAATAGATCAAACGTCAAACGTTTTAGACATGTCGTCATTTTCGTTGACAACTCTCATATCATATCATTGTAATCCTAATCAAGCTAGTTTTAAAAAACTGCAGCTATATTTACTATCTGTAAAAATATTTTATCTGTGATCAGTGAATGAAAGTCTGACAGTATTATGACGATACAAAATAGCGTTTCCTCGCTCGGAACTTCATCGGATATGTATGGTAAAAGCACAGAGTAAAATAATAGTGTCAAAAGTGGTGTGATCGGTATGACTGTAGAGAACGCGAAGTTCATTCATCGTTTCGTCGGCGCTGTGATGAGTTGAATAAGTATAGGCTTGGTCGACGCCTCAACTCGTCAACGCGAATATATAATCAACTTTAAGACATTCCGCGTTCATTATTGAATTTAGCGCCAATAAGTCAGCACGCTGTACCGCCCGTTAAATACTGGCATTTTAGTCATCTGTGATATAATACATTAGTAACCTATTCAAAGATTTTTAGGTTAATTCTATACCGGTGATATCAGTTTGACGTCCCATTTGAAAACCTACGGTGTTTAGTGTTCTTCAGTGTGATTTATTAACTGAACTATAATATAATTTAAAATATGGAGCCTTCCATTAATTATAATTTGGATGTCACTCCAAACTATTCTTATATTTTCGAATTTGAAAATGAGTTCATTCATGAAAATTATAGGAAATGGATGACTGAAAATTGGACTGTCGCTTTCTATTATGTCGGAATTTATATGGCCTTTATTTTCGGAGGCCAGTACTATATGCAGAACCGTCCCAGGTAAGAAAGTGATTCTATTCTTTTTATATACTTTCACTATACAGTCATGTATTTTGTCTTAAGCAGGTCACTTAAAGGCCGTAAAAATATTTTATTTTAAGCAAATAAAACCAGCTGTTGGGATTCATTCTATATATTAGTTTTTTTTGTAAGACTCAAATAAATTTATGTATTTGGATATAAAATGTATTACTGTATTTAAATGTAGTTAAACTTAATAATTGGAACAACAATTGTCATTTTTTTTAATCAAAATATTTAATTTTTAATGTTAATTTACATAATATTTAATAAGGTGTTACATCTATCAAACTAGGAAAGAGGTTAACAGAAAAATAATTTATCTTGACCCACTTTCACAACACAAACTACTACATTCAAACAAAATGTAATGATGAGATTCAACTAAAGGTTTTACAAAAGTATTCTGTTACTGCAATGATTACTTCTCATAAATCAGGTTGTATTCTTTATAGTAACGGTAGTTATGAGCCTTGAATAAATTATATATACATTTATGTATTTAACTAACCAAGATTCATTTATAAGAGATTTAAATTTCACTAAAATTCGGGACATAAAATAGTTGTGTTTTCCTAATTTGTTTTTTTTTACCCCTATAATCTTTATATACCTCTGGGCACCATCTATTATTTTGATCAAAATAAACTCTAACAAAAATTTATCAAACAAAATGGACAGGGAGGTGAGGCTTATAATAGAAAATTATAGCCTACTAAATATTTGATTTTTTTTGTTTAATTTGATATAAAAAGACAAATGTAAGTTAGTGTGTTCTTTCAGATTTATACCACACTTTGTATATGGTGCATTTATTATGTCTTGTAAAACATAAATATGTTGATAATATGATTAAATCAGCTTGTTAACATAAGTCAAATTGGCATACTATTCAGTTATACCACTTTGACTTTACCTTAAAAAACCAAGTTCATCAAAATAACATAATACTTAATATTATGTACCCAAAAATGTTGTGATAAAATACTTGGAATATTTCAACCAATTTTACTCTTGTATTTTATAAAAATTATAATTTTTTGTAGAATGTAAATGTATTATACATTATACATTTTTCATGTTCCTGGCACACCTCTCCGGCTTATTTGCTTACAAACAATTTATACAAGTACATAGTTGACTATATACTTACAGCAACAATACTGGGTGCTCTTAACATTTGTCTTCTTTATTGTGTCACAATAGAGTTCTGTGAAAACTCTCCTCTCCTCTCTCCTCTTGTGCTCAATGTTTGCCTCTTTTCTATAAGGGATATTGATTTCAATTTTATAATTTCAAAGTTACAAATCTATTTAGTTAAATTTGTTAACACATTATATTCTTAGCTTAGTCATTCATTTATTTTAATCAAATTTTAGTCTAATTATATACTTCTTGCACTTTTTCCTAACCATTATACTTAGAGTAGTTTAATATGTTTTGCTACTAAAAAATCTTATTTTAATTTTAATAATTAACAATTAAATACATTGAACTGGTGTTATTATCAGTTAAACTGACTTTTTTTGATAGTTTTTTGTTAAGTGTAGAATAATGTAGTGCAAAATGTTATGTATTCAAATTAATGCATTTAATTTAAACACAATGAGAAATCTACATAAATGAACAAATGGCATGACTGATATTAAATATTCATTTTTACTGCTTTCATCAGACACTTATGTTTGTCATAGGTGATATTTTAATTGTTTGATATTGAATACTCAACGTGTACACACATCATCTGCTTTATCATTGTAAAGGAGTGTTGTGATTGCTTCAAAATTATGAAAAAATACTTGAAACATCTATATTGATTATTGAATGAACAGGGGACAAATACTTTTGGATAGGTTTTCTTCTATTTGTTGCATTATATAAAAGTTTAACATAAATAGATTTACATAATATTTGGGTCATTTTGATTAATACAACATTGTTTATTTCAAAAGTAGATCCTTGGTATGACTAGTTATTATTATTTTTTTGTATTTATGTAAGTAATAATATCAATTGAGTAGAAAACTAATCAATACAAACAGGATATGAAGTTCTTTCCTAAGATATATCAAGCATATTATGTAGATTTTAGGCATTAAAGTCTATTATTTTATTATGCATGTGTAATTTATTTTAGATTATCAGTTATATTTTATTATTACGTTATAAAATTGTGTTATCCTTCCGTTCTTTTATAAAGTGCTCCGTCGGTTATTAATGTTGGCCGCCCGTCGACCGCGTGCGCGCTGATGCGTCTGTGTGCCGAACGGTTAATTTTTATTAACAGTGACTAAGTCACCGCGTGATACGTGATACGTGATACTTTCGACTATCGATCGTCCTGTATCCTAATGTAAGTTTTAAAATTGTCGCCGCTGCGGTTAAGGTTAGCCAGTAATTTAACACTCTAAATTTCCTGCTCATAAATTTGCTGCACACATGTTGTACCGAAACTCTACGTCAAGCGGATAACCGGCAGAAATGATACCCGTTTTGTTAGAAATTAAAAGAAAAACTCTAGAAGTGAAAAATCTTTTAAAGTATGTGTTGTCGACCTTTTCATGTTAATTTTAACTCTGGATTCTAATAATGTCTAATATCTTTATATTACTAATTATAATCATTTCAAAAGTATATTGGAAATAATTATAATTTGTTTCTTATCTTGCTTATTTATCTCATTAAATGTTACGCCTAATACAAATACCTAAATGAAATGCTTAGCTAAATTGTGTGCTAAGTGCGCTAGCTCTCGTCACCTTAACACATGACAGTTAACTCAGTAATTACACTGGCCTCGAGTACTTGCAGACCAAAGGCATATTTGTGTGCAATTTACAGTACAAAATACAGTAAAATGCGCCGCGGTGTTACAGATAAGGCCTAATAACTTGATTCTTCCTATTGAAAATAGCAAATCTGCAATCTCTGTCTACCCCTTTATTTCACAGTTACTAGTATTTTTATTTATTTATTAATATGTACTATAGTTTTCTGTAGTTCTTCATTGAATAACAATTGCAAGAGAAATCCTTTGTAAGGTTTTTAAACGAAAGACGCTCAACTACCACTTCTTGAGGATTGTTCTCTAAGTCGCTAAAACAGCCAACACTAAAATAGACAAAGTGTGACTATGAAAAATAATAGCCCGCCGCTTTTGCTACGTTCTCAGATTGAAATTAAAAATTAAATCTTAGAAACTTTCAAAGCAGCAAATTAATCTTGCGTATTTGGATAAAGTTTTGTAATTACTTTAAAAATCGATTTATTGATAAATGGAACTTTGTACAGGAATGATAAATGTTTAGTTGGTTTTATTAAGAGAATAAATAGATATGCTTACGGCCGACGATGTAGGTCGACTCTCGATCACAAAGGGGATGAGTGAAGGGGTGGTGGAGATTCTTTTCAGGGGCTCGAGGGAGGCTCGGTGAGAGTAGGGTTGACAAAATATACTAAATACAGAAATTTCAGACTTAAATTTTAATAAAATATAGCTCGTGTTTTTTGCTCATAAAAATGTCCAGCTAAATGTATGTATTGAAGTTCGTCTTACTATTATTAATGTTATATCAATATTAACATAACCAGCAATATAAAATACTACGTCAGTAATAAATTTCAATACATTTTCCGCTATTATCGCTGTCGCGATGAACAGTTATGGCATTGGTTTTTCGATTTACCAAGTTTGTGACGTTCCAATCAAGACAGGTGGCGAATTTATTGCTTGTCGTACTGTGATACAATGATAAAGAAACCCCCTACGTATAACCATGTTTGTGAAGTTGATTATCAGAATCTCTGCCTATCCGTCTGGATACAAACCGTGAACGGTTTTGTTTGCTTATTTTTTTAATGGTACCCGTGCAAAGTTTCTGAATGGACCTTGCCCCGCATCTGATCTGCAGCATTATGTAACTACGCTCCCTCCCCCGGCACCGCCCGCTAACTCCCCCAACATTTAAATGTGTCGGGGGATGTTTGATAAAAATGGTTGTATTCAAATCTCTCATTGAATTAAGTTGTAACGTGTCAGGTAATTCATTTATTACGTAAAATAGTATGTTATTGTTTATAAAATAACATTTAGTGTTACAATGCAAAAAATAACAAATGATAAAAGAGAAAAAGAGATGGGAAGAGTATAGAGGCCCGCACCTCCTTATCGATGAAATATAGTGGATAAGCAAAAGGGAGAAGAAGAAAGGATGGCACCCTTAAAAAGGATGGCAACGCACCTAGGTAATAAGAAGCATTAACAATATATACCAACGTTTCGGAAATTGGGTTGGTACCATCTGACGGTTCACTTTAGTACCGCTCGCTCTCATTTGATCAAATAAAATAACGCGCGCTGAGAGGAAAGATGTTACACAAAAAGAAAAATACTTCGGTCAAATCGGTCCATGCGTGTAACAGCTACTGACGACTCTGCAAATCTCCTCCTTCCACGACCTCCCAGAAAGTAAGAAAGTGTACACGGATAGAACTGGATGCAACGTAAATACCACGAATATATAATGGTATATGAAAAATATTCCATGGTATATTTTTTTGTGTGTTATCCGCGTCAAAGATTTTTAAGTTCATCTCATACTCAGTATTGTAAATCGTAGACAGTCAGAAATAAGAATGAATATTGCTTGAGGTGGATGAGCATTGGCCAAAGTAATTTAGCGAGCTGAAGAACAGTTATTTTAATCGTACATCTCGATTAGGGTTCCCATATATTTCCGAAAACCGACTACGTGCCTAGAAAATGTAGATGTGTCCCATAGTACTAGTTCTAGGGACGTGAAAGATAGAGACTGGTTAAATCGTTAAAATCGATTTTTGCATTTCTTTTTATACGATTTACAACAATAATCCTAAAATTTACTAAAATATATCCCGCAACAAATATACAACTCAATATTCAACTAATTAGCCAATCTATACATAGATTTAAATAGCATCTGCCATGTGCAAATCCTTAAGGAGCTCGTTCCAGTATTATTGATAGTGGCGGTCGATTATTGTGTCATGAATTCTAATGCCCAACATTTTGCTTGAACTTATTTCCATATTTGTTCGTACATTTATTTAAGATAGAACAATACTAATAATAGAAATTAATTATAAAAAAATAAACAAATTGTAGTTATTTAAAATTACATTATGAAATTATGTTTGCAAGTAAGCGTGATAGCTTTGAAAATATAATTTGGTAACCTGGTCATACTAATCTGTAGGTTGCTCGATCATCGAACTCATGACAGCTCAAACGAGTCGTTTTTTACCGACCATGTCGATTGTATTGTCTCATATTTTAAGAGAGAAATGACACGCGAACCGGTTTTAGTTTTGCAATCGTCTTATGGTATGTTAATGTCCGAAACAATCCTCAATGCCATTAATTGCTTCTCTCTTTTTCTTCGTCTAACTTCATGGTCTATTTAATATAAATATAATATAATCGCTGCATTAGGTTCACGCTTGTTGTTGCTGTAGACAGCGCGCCATTGCGGCTGTCCGCATGCGACTAGAAAGAAGCTCAGTGCGTACGAAGCCTTGCTGTTGTTAAGAGTCAAGATTTAGAGGCTAAGAGGAATTGACTTACAACAGAGCCGATAATTTATTATCTTCGTATAACCCCATCCTCTATTTAATATAAAAGCAGGTACGATGCATTAGGTTCACGCTTGTTCGTTAGCTTATCTTATTCTCTTCTTCTCTTATCTGACATCTCATATTAAAACAATAAATAATTCTTGCTTTGATAGCATCTTTATTTCGAAAGATTAATTAGGTTAGTTAGTAGGTAAATTTCTTCGGTTGCATTCACATGATTAAAATTCCATTAACAATAGAACAATTACTTTGTTATCGACATGTATACACGGCAATAAAATTGTTTAAACAAACAACGGTCATTACCTTCACAAATTCTTATAGCCACGCGATGACCGGGTCGTTCACATGTTGGTGAGTTATTCGTCCTCCTCGTGACACCACTGTTAACACCGATTTGGCCGTAAAAGTGATCTATTGCTTGCGTCCTTCATCTTAAAGCCTAGGATAACATGCCTTTTTTAATTTAGCTATGTCACTTTATACAGCATCTGTGTAAGCATGGAC
>DWTW01000938.1:0-14064 GCA_018246275.1 Papilio slateri | reverse complement strand
AGAACAAATGGAAAGAAAAAATCTAAGAAACGAAAGCATAGTAAATTAGAGGTCAGTAATGTGGAGGAACCTAAACCAAAACACATAAAAACTGAACCGGAAAGTGATTTGGATGTAAAACTAAAAAAGAAGAAATCTAAGACTTCAATTTGTGAAAGTGATTTGCATGATGAAGAATTCTTAAATTTAAAGGTCAAAGAGGAGCAAGTGTCCGCGGAATGGAAGTCCCCAAAGCTGAAAAAGAAAAAGAAGAAGCATAGAAAAAATTCAGACAGTGCAGATTGTTCCAGCTTCAGTGAATCTCAATCACAAGTGATTGATAATTCTCAATGTGAAAATGATACTGATGTATATTTGGAACTAAGCATAGAAAATGATTATTCAAATCTAAAAGAAGAACCACTAGATAATGAGAATTGTAAAACAAAGAGAAAGAAGTCAAAAAAGAAAAAGGAAAAAGAAATTGTTGAGGACACAATAATTGAAGACAAGTTTAGTGCAGATGAAACTATAGTAGAACAAAGAGTACCAAATGTTCATGAATCAGAAAGTGTCATAGAAGAAAAATCAAAAAAAGTAAAAAGAAACAGTGAAAGTACAGATGATAGTGAAGGCGATGCACTCAATGTTACAAAACAAAGTTCCACTGAAAATCTAAAAAATAATGCAAGTATCACAAAAACAAGTTCACTAAATAAAAGCAAAAACATAAATGAAATGAGCAATATATTTGATGATGAAGCCCCCACCGATGAAATCCTTAGCGCCAATGGTAGCATCAATGCTTCTCATCCAGTGCGAAAAATTGCTGACAGAATACGATTTGAAGACGACACTCTTGATTTAAGTCATGACGAGGCTGAAGTTAAAGGTGTAGGAAATTCAGTGTCACTAAAGAAATTTCTTAAAAGGAATGCTCATCTAAATCAGATAACGGTAAATCAAAATAGTGGAAGTGTTATTACAGATGAAGATGAGGTTTGGGTATTGAAATGTCCTAGTGAAGTTGACATCAAAAGTCTTAAAGACACTAGTTTAGTGTTAGACAACAAATGTAAGCTGAAGGCAGAGAGTCAAACCTATATTGGTTTTATTGAAAACTATACTGATCGAATATCAATCTTGACTTTAAATCAAAATGTACCAGTTATAAAAAATATACCACTTTCTGGTATAATACAGTTTTCAAAACGAATTCCAAAACCTCATTATGTCGAAGATAATAACATTGTAAACAATCAAACGAATTTCATACCTTTACCTGACACAAAGTCCCGTCATCCACTGTTTGGTGTTAATTATAAAAGTGCAATAAAAATACCGAAACACATATCAAAGCGTCTAAATGGTTTACCATCTGAAATTGTATCTGAAGACAATGAAAAGAGAAAAAAGAAAAAGAAGAAGCATAAAAAGGAGCTCAATGCATCCGAGGACGAACAAGAGATGAAACCAGAACTAGAACCAGAGCCTGTTATTGTTCACAAGAAAAGAAAACGTAAACATTCTCACAATGATGAGACGCCACGAAAGTTAGCAAAAAGATTGAAACACGATCCTGACTCGGCTGAGGCTTGGGAGTCTGAAAAAGCAATTGAGGAGCAACTATTTAATTTTTAAGTCATTACATAAGTGTATTTTAATTATAATCAACAAAGTTATATAGAATAATTATATATTTTTTTTAATTTTTCTTACTTATACCTACTGATCCAGTAAGTGGACCTTTGTTAAATTGATCAATTAATATTTAATTGTATTTTAACAAAATACATGTCCATTAAGTGTTAACAGTGTGGTTTTATTCCTAGAATTTGATGCTTGTACAAATATTGATGGTTAAATTACTTTTTTCATGCTGACAAAAAAAAAACTGCAATGCTATTGAACAGATTTTTGTTCTACTTATAACATACCCTTGTAAAAGACTTAGGGTCATCAAGGAAAAAGTTCACTTCTAAGGCATTGACCCTGCAGCTTCTCTCTTTTTGTGAATGTTTATCTGTGACAGTGACCACCACTGGAGATTTAAAAAATACTTAAAAAAACTACTTGCTAGCATTATGGTCTTCTGTTACTTCCTTTTGCTAATTCCAAATATTTGATGTTTTTTAAAACCTTATGAAATATTTTTAGAAAGTAATGTCCGATGATGTGAATAAATGGTATTCATAGTTTTCGATTGGTTTTGGGTAAATAGCACAAACCGTATTGAGGTCTTATTATATTTTAGATAACCCCAAAATTTCGATATTTAATAAATTACACTGATCTTGATTTCTCAACCACAAAAAAGCATATCAAACAAATTTAATTTAATTAGAATTGAACCGCAATTTATTAAAGTAGTAAAAACAATTAACAAATTTCCAAAACTGTATAATTATAGTAATTTTATAGAAATTCAACGTGGCCTATAAAGTATGCACTTATGACGTTATATTTAGGGGTTCTTCTTTTTGGCCTCTTCCTCGATGAAGATACGAATGATTCCAGCGAAATGACGATCTGCAACGAATCCGAGGCGATTCGCACGTGTCGTTTCGAATTCAGGCGGGAAACTGGCCACCATGCGCGCTACCAGCTCGTCCTTAACGAACTGCACGCGAGAGACGACTTCGTCACCGGCTACCTCGCGCAATGCACGCACCATCTCCCCTACAGTTGCGGTTAAACCGGGCAGGTTGATGACGCGCCACGGAGCCAGTTGCGCGCCCGTCAAGGTGCCCGCATGCAGTATGTTGCGAACGACCGTACGCGGACTACACAACCACAAGCGCTGAGCTTCCTCCACCGGACACACCGCACACTCGCCTCGAATCGGCTCACGGATTATTCCACTAGCAAACGACGTGACCGCGCGGTTTGCAGCTCCACCGCGAACTGATACAGTCGGCAGACGCACGGCCAGCCCGTCTACGAATCCTCGTCGGGCGTATTCATTCACCAGCAACTCACTCATCGCCTTTCCCACGCCGTACGAAGTCTGCGGCGTTACCGCTGTGTAATCTGAGACGACAGACGGAAGATCACCGCCGAAAACACCGACCGTGCTCACGAAAACGAAGCGCATGTTATTGGCGCGTTTCCGCGCCGCCTCCAGTAGTGCGCGGGTGACATCAAAGTTGACAGCGAGACCCAAATCGAAGTCGGCTTCGGCGTGGCCGCTGACGACTGCCGCGAGGTGGAACAAGATTTGGCGGTCGGGAGTGACGATCTGGTCCGCAGCTCCGATCGCCGTCAGGTCCAGGGCTAGCGTGCGTACGCGCGGGTCACGTCGGGTGCGCGGCTCGATCGTGTCTACCAGCGTTAGGCTTGCCACCTGGAGTGGGGAATCGTCCGCTAGTAAAGCATCAGCTAATAGGTCGCCTATGTACCCTGCAGCTCCAGTCACAGCGATGTCCATTTCTATATACCTTTTATATATTTCCTGGCAATGCGTGCACCGAAGAAAAATACAAGAAGCCCTATAAAATTAAGATACTAGTAATAATAGTTTTGCGTTCGTGTTCAATACTCATTTGCATGAGGAACTGATTTGGCATAAATTACTTTATATATGTTATATAACATTAATAAGATATGAAGATAGATAAATGTAAACATTTCGTAACAAAACATCAGTCGATCTTCTCTTTATTTGAACAATTTATAAATAAAACTGTTTAAATTTGTAGTTTTGATAAGCAAAAACTACCGATAGGCTATATTGGCCAGTCTCGTGTCGAACGCTGTAGATTCACACTACAAATATTTGTACAAGAGCCGGATCGGCTTCTGACATTATTGCCCTTGGCCAGTGTGACTGTCTGCCTGACTCTTCTAACACAATCGTGTCACAATGATCTGTTAATAGTTCAACAATTATTGATTTAGCTTTCACCAATCAAGTTTGTGATCAATCAATGTGAAAGAAGTGTGTCCGTATCGTCCCAAAAGGAAATAATCTCTATCACCACCATATGACTATGATAGAATTAAGAGGCGTACATGTCATCATTATATTGTAAACATCGTCAATTCATAATCTCACTAGTCATATTTTAAACTGATGGCAAATTGTGAACTGAACGAATCATTAATTTGACGTATCTGAAAAGCAACAAACCTATTTTTTTTTCTCTGATTCCGATAAACATCTTACGGTATTATACTACAACCATTATGTCTAACCGAAGATATAATTATCTTCCATTTCATGAATTACACCTCAAATTTTCAATCGTCCAGTTCACAATTTGCCATGAGTAACATGGCTAATGAGATTATAAACTGACAAAGTTCATGAGAAGAGCAAACGTATCTAATATATCTACACTACTACGTACATACATAAACTTTCATATATAGATTTTCCTAATTAAATTAAAAGAGAAGTGTATACGCAGGGAAAATGATATTAGTTAGATAAAAACAAAGAATTATTTGAAAAATTTATTATAAATAAACAAAACCATAACAACAGCTAAACATTGAACAACTATATCAAATTACATTTTCTACGGGCGTAAAGTACATAAATCATCTTGTTAAATATTATATCAACATCAATTTGTACTACAATAAAAAATAATCCTATTTTGTCTAACGAATGTCCCATTTTGCTAATAACGGCATTGTACTATCATAGAGGTTCAACACTGCGTTTTTTTTTTTCGAATTTCATGTGTCGGTGCCACGGGGCGCCCTCCTTCCAGATGGACCGATGACCTCGTGAGGATATCAGGAAGTCGCTGGATGCGATGCGCGGAGGACCGCATACTCCAATTGTGGACTGATACAGGCTAATGATGACGACATATTTGGCCAGCGGAGGCATACTGTACACTTTTAGGGTGTCTTTGACTTGTGGGGGTATAAAAACTTTGGGGTATAAAAATAAATTTTAGTTCACTTTTACAATTCACTCCTTTAATATTAAATTTGAGTGTTTTAAAGAAGTGTTATGATTTGTTATGATGGAATAATCAGGTGATTAACAGCTTTTAATATCGTTGTGAGTAAAAAAATATTTGAAACGCCACTCGTTAAATATCCAAACAGGATAGTGGCGGTTATCCAGTGTTTCATGAGTGGGCGAGGCAAGGTCCACTCATCGCATACCCTCTCTGTGCTATATTGTGTAGAACAAAATATATTTTTTTTGTAAATATTTTTATTCCAGAAAATCAAATTGAGATAAACGGTCAACGCAGCTGCTATGAATCTTAATTATTTTATAGTTTAATTTAAAATGACTTATTTATACAATATTAAATAGCCTACAAAACATGTGCGACAAAACAGATATTTGAGGTTTTTAAAAAAATGTTTATACATATTTATCCGACTCGAAGGACAGTTTATTATCAGAGCACTTGTTAGTTAGTAAGTGGAAAATAACACAGAAATAACCAATGTGACATTTGTACCTACAATCTATGCTGATTTTTTTTTTAGAAATCATAGGATAAAAAATTATTGCTATCGTACAAAACCTGAAGTGCGACTAGAACTTATTGTTTCATTCACTTAGAGACAACACGATTCTTAATTACAATAATTAGTTTATTAAACTTCATTATTTTAACACAAACAAGAATTTACTTGTAAATAAAATAAACTTAGATGGAACCAATCCCATTTCATTTACCACTATGCCGTTACTAATTTTGTCTCTGACCAGAAGAAATTTATCTTTTAAATTGGCTCAATAAAATATGTAACAATAAAATCTCATTTGTGTTCATTATTCCAAGACTATTTGTAATAAAACAGTAAAAAAAATGTACACCTTAAATTTCATTCACAACTATATACGGGCAATGCCTTCATAACAAAAAATATAAACTACGAATTTACTTGCCAGGCAAGAGGCCAGCGCTAGGTATAGAGTATTTTTTATTAAATATTGCTAAAACATAACATATGGCACAAGGGCAGAATCAGGCCAGGCTTAAGAAGTAGAACGCGATGAAGGAGAGCGCGTAGAAAGCGCCGCTAAGGGTGAGGAGAACGCGTATGAAGGCGCGCTGGCGCACTGCGTCCTTGCCGCGCGCCACCCGCGCGCGCCTCGCTGTCGTGCCGTTGTTGTACCGCGGTGCGGCGTAGCGCTCGGTGTTGAGCACCTTACGTCGCAGCGCCTTGCCGCCCGTCTTGTCCCCGCCCTCGCGAGCCACGTTGGGGCCGAGCGGCGCCACCTCCTTGGCCAAAGCGCCGTATGTCCGCTCGTCGACCGAATCCGCCGCACTGGCCCGCCGTAGCGCCATTTCCTCGTCGGGCAGCGCGAACTCGGGTCGCGGCGCCTCTTCCGAGGTTGTGGACCTGTCGGGCGAGGGGGCGCGCGCTCGAGACGTGGAGTCGCGCAGTTGCAGCGCCGCACCGCCCGCCAGCGCGCCCACCGAGCCGCCGGCCGTTTGCCGATAATTTGGTGTCAGTTGACGGCCGCGGTACTCGTTCGGCAACGTTTCGCCGAATCGCGGCATCGATGAAATTATAAACATGCGAGGTATATCCCGACGACAGCGCTTCAATGGCGCGTACCGCGGACTCGATGGCACGATACGCGCGCCGGCGTCGTGCAGAAGGCCAGCGCCTGCAGCGTGTCGCAGCCCAGCAGGCAGCAGTGGCACGAAGTGATGAGGACGCAAGGTACGGATATGAGCCGCGAGGTGCACCACGCGACCGTGCAGCGGCAGCCCGTAGCGGAAGTATCGGTCACTGTAGACGACGGTGGCCAGAGCGCCGGTGCGACCGAGCAAGTTGTAGACTGCGCGCGACAGTCTGCGCGGGTTGTCGCGGCGCAGGAGGCGGCGTAGCGCGGACGGGCGGCCGGGAGCCGGCTCGTACGGTGTGGAGTAGAGCCGGCGCGGGGAAGCGGCGCGCACGGCGTGGCGCAGGCGACGCACCCGCGCCCCGCCGCGTCAGTCCGTTAAAGTCCGCGCACTGCGCAACGCCTCCGCCTCGCGCAGCGCCTCCAGCACGGTGGCCGCGCTCCACGCCTGAGTGCGGCAAGAATCAGCACAGTAAGCGCCGCCCGCGTTCGTTAGCTCGGGCAGCCCGCGCCAAGGCGATGAACGCAGATCTGCGACTAAAGGCGCTAGCGTCGCGTACGTTGCGGCCACGGTTTTGGCGTATTTTCCATTCTCCTGTGCGAAAGCAAGTCGTGCCAATAAATAGTATCCGATGGGCCAAACCCATTCGGGTCCTTGGTGATAGTTGAAGCCGTGCGCGACATTAGGATCGTCGCTGTTGTTGGAGTTGTCGTAGTCGCCACGATAGGCCCAGTCCGCCGGGTCCAGCGTCTTGACGCCGAGCGGCCCTAGCAGTAGCCGCTCGACGTTGTCCAGCGCGAGCCAGGCGTGCTTCGGGTCGAAGATCTCCGGGGCGATGGCCATGGCGACGGGGAAGTTACACCGCAACTGGTAGTCGGCCCACGGGCGCGTCGCACCGTGCGTGTCCTTGTATATGGCGCGACGGTGGACCAGGTCTGGGCGCAGGTCGGCGGCGCTCGGAGCGGCCGGCACCCAGAAAAACCGCTCGAAGTTGTGCCGGATGCGCTCGGCCCACTGCGCGTACGTCCAGGCGGTGAGGGAGCCGTCGCGGTGGCGGCGCGCGACTCCGGGGTAGGGGAAGCGACCGGCACGGTGCTGCGCGGCGAGCCATGAGGCCACGCTGTAGGCCAGCGCCACCAGCTCGACCGCGCTGCCGTCGCGCGGCGTTGCTGGCTTGCCTCGGGTGCCCGCAGCCTCGGACGAGCCCATCTTGTCCATCCAGGTGCCGCAGTTGGCGTCATTGCCGCCGAACGGAAACCCGGTCTCGGGATCGATGCCGATTTGGACGTTGAATCCTTTGTCCGACATGTGTGCGTCGATCGCGCGGCCTGCGTTGCGCTCACGAAACACTAAACCCTAAAACAAATTGTTTGTAATACAATAGTAATGCAATATTATGGAGTATATATGTGTATATGAAATAAACTTTCATTTTAAAGTTTAATGGTTATATCTTAAACATCCTCTATAAATTTTATAAGGTGAGTAGAATAATTGAAAAAGTCTGGCTTCATGTGAGGACCGCGTGGGACGTTCAACATCATTACTTTTTGTGGTATTATCGGTTCATTAAATATTCCTTTTAGTTTCTATTAAAAACTAATTATTAAAATTTTTACGTTTTAATGTGGTCGTCGGCTTATACTACAGATTATGGATGAGTTACAGCCAACGCACCTGGAAGTGCACGTCGAGCGCCTCCTGCATGACGTCGTGCAGCGGCTGGTCGGCGCTGCCGGGCGCCGCGGGCTCGCTGTCGTCGCGCGGGAACAGTCGCGCCACGCCCTCCGTCAGCAGCGCTCCGCCCTGCGGCGCCTCGCAGCAGTACTGCACATCGAAGTTCACACATACTACCGTTTACTAAAGTTCACACTTATAGTTAAATAGTACTTTAGTCATTACTAGCGTTTAAGATACAGGCTCGGCCTAGTTTAAACGCTTGCGTTCACAACATGTTTAAATTTTTTCGCAAAATAATATAGAACTGAAATTCATTGCACATGTTTTGATGTTTTTTTATGAAGGATGTTTATGTAGTGAGTTTGTTTTATAACCTGTTTGATGCTCTGCAGCCACCACCAGACGGCGTCGCGGCAGTTGAAGCGCGCGTTGCGGCCGCCGTCCAGCAGGTTGGGTATGAGCCCGTGCCGCAAGCACGCGCCGAACGACAGGATGTGCGCCTTCGCCTCCTGCGACACGAGACGTTACTCTTTACACTATGACTTTACTCTTTGAACTTGAAGCGCACACCAGGATGACAATTATAAGATGAAGCCATTGGAATAGTGTTCATTGCCGTCTTATGGCAAAATAAATGATATGTACCATACCCAATTCAAATACTTTTGATCAGTTCTTTTAGGTCGTGTTATTTTCTTCTTTTAAGTATGCAAGCTGAAATTACCTGATAGCGTCCAGTGAGCAGAAAGAGTCCTCGCAGAGCAATAAACGTATCCCGTCCCCAGCAGCGCATGTAGCCGACCGCGAAGTGCGGCAGGCCGGCCGACAATGAGGCCTGGTCGCGCACGGCAGGCAGCGGCGCCGAGCGCGTAGCCGCGCACAGCTGCACGCCGCACAGCGCCAGTTCGCGCACCACGCGGCCGCCTCGCGCCCACGCGCACAGCCGTGATACTGCTCCGCGCACCGCCGCCGTGTGCAGCGCCCGCACCGCATGCTCGAAGTACGCGGGCACCAGGAACCGCGGCAACTCCGTCAGTGGCTGCAAGGTCTCCTTATACCGCGAGCAAACTGCGGCCAGGCGTGGTTCGACTTCTAAGCGGCGCCACTGGTACTCGATCAGCCAGTCTCCGGCACGTAAATTATCACACAGGGGATGGCCCAGGTCGTCGTTGGGGCTAACGACGTCTAGCAAAGATATGATGCCCTGCAGACCGGCGTAGACGAGGGGACCGTGGCCGGGCACGTCGTAGACGCCGCCTGCGCCGCGGTCACGTTCCTCGGCGTCGCAGCAGTAGAGCAACGTATTGAAATCGGCGAGGTGGAGGTCTGCGAGTGCGGGCGCGAGGTCAGGCACGAGCCGCAGCGCGGCGAGCGCGGCGGCATGTGGAGCGCGCGGCGACACGCGCACTGCCACCACCGTACCCGGTGCCAGCGCACGGAACTCCAGCACCGTGTAGGAGCCCTCACGCCGTTCGCATGCGAACACCGTCGACTGCGACAGTGGCATCTTCTGCTCCACCACCACCTCGTATTCGGTCAGTCCGTTTATGTACTGGGAGTGCTTTGTGAACGCGCTCGGCGGCTGGAATGGCCGACCCGTTGATCTGTAATTATATTTTGGCGCAATGTTTAACCAAATTACGAATATAAATGATGTGTATAACAAAAGACCCTGGCTGAAAATATCATGATTAAACTCCACTTACTTATATATAAAGTTGCTTAGTTTGGGTGCTAGAAGGCTTAATTTTTTTTCAAATGTCATCATCTTAATTTACAAAACATGTGTTCTAAAACTGGGCTAAATGGAAATCCATAATCTTTATCTACACTGTATTTTCAATTAAAACATTATTTCCAGTTAATACCAACTTGTAGTCAACGTGCCGTATGTTTGCTTCTAGAATGATCTCGTCCAGCTGGCCCTCGAAGCGCAGCGGCTTGACGTAGCGGCCGGCGAAGCCCGGCTCGGGCGAGTTGAAAGCCGTAAATGCCACCAATATTACTGACTGCACACGAAAACAATATTATTAAAAGGTATCCGAGGCTTTGTTTCAGTTAACTGCCAACTGTTCAGAATGTTTTGTGCAAATGTATTATATTATACTGAGTTACCTTTCTAGAGCGGGGTTCGTGTCTGGTCACGGCGACTACGTCAGCGTCCATCTGGTCTACGTATACCTGAATATAAAAAAACTGGCTAAATATCAATGATTATGCATTTATTAGACAATAATCAAAAAACTTCACAGTGGACACTGGTGTGAACACACACACTTGAATATGTTCTCAGTTACTATTAAACGAAGCATGTTACCTCATCATAGCCTTCAGCCGCCAGCTGGCAGTGCAGCGCGTTGAGCGCGCGGCGCGCGGCCATCATGCCGCACCGCGCGTCCACCCGCCCCGCGCCCTCCGCGCCGGCCCCGCCCTCCTGTGCCTCCCCGCCCTCGCCCCACTCGCTGTACATCCGGCATTCGTCCACTACGTGAATCTGTTTGCATTTATTATTGTTATAACTAGATTTTAAGCTTTGTACATTTTTACGATAGATAATATATATATATAGGAGTACGTACGTGGTGCGGCACGAGCTCGTCGTAGCCGCGCGTGCTGCCGGTGGCGCAGGTGGCCATGGCCACCAGCGCCGCCGACGGCAGCATGTCGAATACGCTCCTGCACACAAACACATATAAACAACAAACCTTGCTTGTAAGCTTTTAGAGCTTGTAAGAGTTTTCAAGTTATCAACTAATATACTAATAAAATGTGCGTACAGTGGATGTAGGTGGCGTCTGTCCATGTCGTCTTCTTAATAATGGTTGTTACAAGGGCAAAAAGAATCATCACACAACACCGTAGTTAGTCTACATAATATTAAAATTGAGATGCGATAGCGCTTTTTCTACGTGTACTTTTGAACGTGTGTATATCGTCACCTTTTGTCGACAGGTGATGGGTTGTCGTGAGTGAGGTCGAGCAGCATGGCGTGCGCGACGCGGGGCGTGGCGAGGCGACGCGGCGCGCGCGCAAACGAGCCCACCGCGCGTGCTCCGAACCGGTGTAGCAGCCGGCCCTGCTCGTGCGAGTCCCACGCGCTCAGCGCCTCTACACAAAAGCATAGAACACTAAGTCACAATTCTTTCTTCATTTAAAAAATGATGTAATAATAACGCAATAACGAAACGGACTGAATCTGACTAAATCTACGAATTAGAAATATAAATTCGTATTTTTGATAAATAAAGACTCATGTTGATGAGTACAACTAACCGCGTATGAGTGAGGTGATGCCGAGACGGTTGACGAAGATGTTGTCGACGTGGTCGGAGTTGGTGAACAGTTCCGCCACCACGTACAGGTCCGGCTTCACGTTGCGCGCGCAGTCCAACATGTACTCCGCCACCTGGAATCACACGACGGAAATAAACAATATGTGCGACAAAAGAAGCAAGGACCCGGGCATTTTATGAAATTGCGGCCTAATCGTAGTAGAGACAGCGGTGACAGCCATTGTATGAATGGCCCGGCACCACCATGAGTACCACGATCTCATAGAAAACAGGCTTGGAGTAGAAAGTTTATGCTCAAGCATTCATTTGATGAATGAGGTGCCGCAGATCCCATCTACTCCCCTTATCTATTTGTTGACATAGCCTTGACGTGAACCGTTTGTTCGTTTTCCTTCTTCTTCCCCAAAAAACCTCATTTATAAAGGGTTACAACGTGTATTTGATATACTCACGTGCAGAGGCGTGGAATGGCAGTTGTCGAGGCGCAGGCCGTCGAACACCTCGGCCGTCAGCTCCACGTACTCGCGCATGTGCGCCCACAGGAACGCGCTGTCCTCCGGCTTCTCGCCGTACCTACACAACCACATCATATTACCCCCGCAAGTTGCTAATGCGCCTGGCCGCCATTTTGGTGACGTAATTTCATGACATGGAACACTCAGTACCGTTAGCAACAATATCTAGTTTGCTGATATTGTTGTTACCATAAATTTGAGAATTAGATGAAATAATCTTAACTAAAACATTGATGATGAAACGGTGATAAAAATATGAACCTGCTTACCAAGCCAATATAAATTCTTCATCACAGTATGGGCATCGGCACATCGGATGATAAAAAGACACTTACTAATTTAACTAACAGACTTTTATCAGAAGAACAGTGATCGTTTTATTTTTAATAGATATCGATACAATTGTTATATACTTAACCTTCTATCTTATGGACAATAATAATTTACTAATTATTGATAAACTAAATTCACTATTAGAATTATATTGTGAGCTATACTTTTTAGTTACGGATGAAGTCACGTGGATGTAAATTTGACAAGGTTCCAGCGCATTATCAACTTGCGGGTGTAATATCACCCTATACAGCAAGAGACTAGCCAAAAACGATATGAGTTAGTGTTAGTGAGACTTTACACCAATAAAGACACTTTTGGATCTGTGTACGTCCTAAAATTAAGACGACAACGGTGCTCAGATGGCTTTTCCCTTAAAAATAAACAGCTTGTTAAGCTAGATAGCTTTGTTGCTTAGCTTTGATAGTTTGATTGTTATTTTATATTACGTAGACTCACCTAAGCTTAACGCTATCGCCCCAGGCGATGAGCTCCCTCCTGAGGTACACGCGTCCGTTGGCAGCGCGCGCGGCGAAGTCCTGCAGAGGGTCGGCGTCCATCACCCAGCCGTTGTGCGCCATCACGTACCGCCCCGCCTCCGAGTAGATCACCGCCTCCATCTCGGACAACGTGCCCATCGGACACGGGTATGTAAAGTATCTACACACATATTGTAACTGATGAGAGCCTATTCTGAGTTATTAGTGGACTTAAACGAAGAAGAGTGTGAATTCAGATATGACGGCTGATAGAGGGATATGGAAGAGAAGTACATACTCTGCCGACCCCACATAGCTGGGAAAAGGGTAGGAAGAGGAAGAAGAAGAAGTATGAGTTCTTTTATTATACTTTCTAAATATATAATTTTTTTATTTTTTTTTGTTTTTTTTTCTTAAGTACTGAGTCTTCGCGACCTCCCGTGACCCCCGTACAAAGTCTTTGCGACCCTCCAGGGGGGCGCGACCCATAGTTTGAAAAACACTGATTAGGTAATAAAATCTTAGAATTCGGTGTACATTTGTAATGAGTATTCAATATACACATAAATATATTAAAGTAATATTTGCCGATCTCTTAGCCTCGCAGTCTTTGGCTCAGCTCTCAGTCTGCTCTCAACTCAGCCTATTATTTGTGTGTCAGTAAGCTCAGTGTGTCCTTTGCATTGGAGATTGCTATCTTTATCTACCCCGAATGGGTTATAAAGATACGAGATTATTGTGTATAAGTCGATGATCTCACTAAGATAAGAACAACTGATTGCTATTTGTTTTGTTGAAAATAATTCATATTTAATCAACGATAAGATTATCGAATGACAATGACAATCAAGATTATGGTTTATTAAATTATTGACAAGTATTTGAAAACTCAAATAGCGTCGTAATATTTCCATTACTCAACATAAATGATTAAATCCTTTATCGTATTGCAGACGAAAAATAATGTGTTGCAACACAAGTTGTGTATGTTTCTTGATGTAAGATGATTGAGGAAGAGAAGAGAAAGTAATTTAAAATTATGTTAAAAAGTGCATACGTACCATATTGACCAGATTGGTCAATATAGACATACTAAAGAAAGTTGATGTAATCTTTATGTCACTATAACCAATGGATATGTATAAGTAGATGTGGAACAAAGAAGAACATTTCTGGCTATTTTTTCGATTACGGGTTCGGGTTCTAATTTTATTATTTTTAAATTATAATT
>DWTW01000937.1:0-14066 GCA_018246275.1 Papilio slateri | reverse complement strand
ATATTAAATTATTATTATTATTAAATATTGATTACTTATAAAAATTTTCCTGAAGTTATAAAGATATATTGCTTCATAATCAGGCCTACACTTATTAAGGAATACACTGGTCAATCTCCATGGCTCAACTGTAAATACAGAAAGTTCCTGCTCCTTGTGATTTTCCTCTTTCTTATTTTTAATGATATTCTAGAAAGAAATGCAGTGATACTGGCTGCAAAAGAACCTATAATGTAATCCTGCTACAACCAAAGGCATATTAAATGTAGAGAATACCTCATCAGCACCCTTTAAGGGCCATACTTTGTAAATTTAAACTAGTACTTGTAGTATTAAATATTGATGAATGTAGTTGGCATTGCTAATCATATTAGTTTGTTTTTTATTTCCTTAAAAATTTCATTCCATTCCACACCCTTTGTAATGTAGTGCTCCTAGGCACATGCCTAGTTTGCCTTAGGATAATCTGCCTCTACCTTCAATCATCTCAGTATGGGATACTGGTAAAGTGAATACTTTTTGGCAACTGCCATGACTGAACATGTATTTTGTGAGTGGGCTGGACATGGATATGAATAAAAATATTATATTAATTTATATAGCTAAATATCTACCCCCAAAAAACCCCATCAACTTGTCTATATTGTCTATGATCTCAGGGAGAATCCAGTGAGCCGAGTTTATAGACTAAGTGGTGTAGAATGACAAAGTAGCTATCTCTTTTTAATAAGTACATACATTAAAGGAGGTTATCAGTGTGTCTGGATTATAAATATTTTCTGTGCTGTAATAAAACCATTACTAAGCTATTTGTATATATAGACAGTAGCTTGGAATACTGAATAATATATTTGTAAGTCACTTCTTCAATTATCTATAATAATATTTTAAAGAGTTGTTGATTGAATAATATTTTAAAGAGTTGACAAGATTGTTTGTTGTGGATTAACTCAAAAACGACTGAATCATTTATTGGTAAGTAACATATTTTTTAAATTTGTTTATCTATCTACACAAAGCCTAGGTTTAGGTCTACCCTAGCTACACAAAGCCTAGGTTTGCTAGTTCTCTAATAAAATAATATTTTTCAAAGAATAAACATCATATCCTGTTGCATTAATATTGCGGACTAACCACATTAGCTCAGAATTTTTTAGTGAAGTGTATTCACTTGTACCCTGACACTCTCATCCTCATTTGCTTTCCTGAATTATCTTTTTTTCCAACTTTTCTTTCCCAAAAAACTGCAACAATTTTTCAAGGGTGGCTGTGATGAATTAACTTGTTTGGTAATGTATTCTGTTGCAAGAAAGTTGTGCACCTAAAAATTTCTGCCCTGTAAATACATTAAGATTTACAACTACAAACTCTGTGTCAACATAGAATAAATATGCATATGCACTTGGTAGGCAGAACAAAATAATAAAATCCTGAACTCCACACTGTTACCAAGAGCCTATTGCCACTGTCAGGCTCTCTTGCTATCATGCCTGACCGCTCGGTTCACTGTCAGTGTCCAAATCTCTAAACCGAGAGGGTTGCGGGATCTCTAAAGGAATACACCGGAAACCTCTACATTGAGCTTCTGTACAACCTAGGGTAGACAGACACTCCCCTTGTGATTTCGCTGTGCTATGGCTACGCAGGGCCACGCCATGTTGCCGTCCTCTCGGTATTGCTTTGTTAGGCGATTAGCGCCGCTATCCTAGCCGCTCAGAACCCTACGCTTCCCTATTAACAAAAGGGGACAATGGTAGCTTTATTATGACCCGGAACTGGGCAGACGACAAGCATGTGCTGTGCGGAATACTCTGTACTAGCGGATGGTATTTTGTTTGCCTGATAAAAATTACAATAAGAATGGAATACGCCTGCAGAAAAAGGGCTTAGAATTATTATATTTAACTTCATTTATTAAATCCCATTGTTATTCTATTATCTGTTTATCATATATATATTAATTGATTATAGATAACACGTTATTATATTACGAAACAGTGTTTTGCCATTGTTTGAATAAGCCGATGGATCATTCACTTTGCTTTATCATTGCGAAATCAATAATTGATTTTTTATTAAATACATAAATACAGATTTATTTGGCTATTAAATAACTAAAAATATACATAAACTAGCTGTAGCATTCATTTTTAACTTCCTTACTTGAAGTATAAATAACACGTAAAAATTTGTTATTGTCAAAAAATAGTCTTCAGAGCCAGCGCGATTGTAGGAGGAGCGTAATGGCGCACGTAAATAAAAGTAAATAAATATGCGCTCACGCCCGTAACCCAGAGGGATAGGCAGATCACGGATTTGTATTTGTTGCGATCCTGGCACACCTCTCGCTTCATCTACATCCATACATCTACGCATACCTGCTCGTCGGTTACGGGTACCCCGTATATCTCCTTTCTTTAGTATGTCGTTAATCTGATCGATATAAGATCTTCTGGGACGTCCCCTGCCAACACTGCCACTCACTTTTGCAACATAAATTTGTCTTGTCACTCTCTCATCATTCATCCTTTCAACTTGTCCATACCACCGAAGCATACCTTTTTCAATTCTAGTCACAACATCAACACTTTTTCCCTGATATCAATTAAACATTTTCAAAATATATTTATTGTCCATCAATATTATTATAACCATTAGGAATACATAAGTACGTCTCTAGGTTCGTTAATAATAAATATGTTTTTTTCTGAATATAATTACATCGTCTATTAGTTTCTTTCGTTTTTCAAAGTTACAGTTATTTTATAATTTTCTTATCACAATCTCATATAGAGAATATCGAACTCATTGTATCGTCTTAGAGGTGATCAATCGTCAAAATTTGAATCGTCAAAATTTTTATGGCCATCCAAATATCAATCCTTCATTACTTTTATTATCATGAAAACTGGTACTTGTTCCTTGTTCACAATCCAATTTATCTTTTCCAAAGTTCATGTCGATTGATTTAGTCGTGATAACGTAACAAAAAGACGAGCGAAACATTCGAATGAGATTGGAAAAATTGTTTATCTAGATTCAGACTTGTTTCACTTTAGAATGCATTCAAACGAAGCACTTATGTGAATTGTATTGAGAGTGGAATGGAATGAAGTGTTTGTTTAAGAAAGCGACGTTACAACGTGATTTAATTTAGCTTTGTTGTGCAGATAGGTTAGTAACCTACGACCAAAATATTGTTTTTAAAAAGTTTACTGAAGGAGAACATACGTATGTTAGCGGTTCTTAGCTTTGTAGTCTTATTGTTCCTTTTATTTTTGTAAAAGAAAAAAATTCTCGGTCGTTGCTACCGGGTGTATTCTGCGCACCCCTATCACATTTGAGACCTAATAAACGATGAAAGTTGCGTTTAGCACATTTTGTTACATGAAGGAGAAGAAAGATATGACTTAGGTAAATCAAAAGAGACGAATGTACACGCGTACCAAACCTAAGAAAATAGCGTGTAAATCTATACAATATTATAAAGGGACTTGTTTGTTTGTTCCGTATAAACTCAAAAACTACTGAACCGATTTTAAAAATTCTTTCACTAATAGAAACCTCTTTTATAAGCGAGTGACAAAGGCTATATTTTTTTGTCTGTCTACCTACCTGAGCGAAGCAGGGGTTGCTAGTATTTAAAAAAGAAAATATATTTTTTTTGCAAACTTTAAATATTTCTTTTGATATACTGTCTTCGTGTCTTATTGTTAATTTTAGTTTTTATGGCATGTGCAATGTTGCACGTGCAGCCTTAGCTCAGCCTTATTAAAATTGTCCAGAATGTCTAGACTAAAATGTATATTTAAGATAAACGAGCAGCAATTCGAGTATAATTGCAGTTTGGCGCAAGGCCAACGCAACTATGATTCCTTGGATCTTATGTATAACAATGGGACCGTTATAAACCTAATGCAACCGTTGTATATTGCAAAAGATAACTGAAAAACAAAAGATGTATACTTAGAAATAAAATAAATACTAATATTAATGGGGTATTTTATGCTCAGAGTCTTCTACTTCTGAATTATAAAGAAAGAAATAATTTGGCGAAAAAGGGGCACAATAATCAGTATTCCTGACACTTGAGTGACTTTGTCTCACACAGAAGTTCGTGACATTGCCATTTGTGCAAATAGTAGCGGATCCAGGATTGTGATTTGGGGCTTGACCCCCATTTTGAGGGAGGGACCCTTATGTTTTAACAAGATAAAAACTAAAACGCACACAACATTTTATATAGTGTAAATCAGAACAAGATAATCAGAATAAGATATTAGAATAATATAGGTAATTATTTTTCTTCTTCCTGCCCGTAACTTTATCTGGGGTCGGTACAGTACGACCGTAGTCCATACTGTAATAGGTTTTGGGTATAGTTTTTTTACGGCGGGCCGCTTGCCTGACGCCAACCCTCGGGTAATATTAATAATTATTATTTAAATCAAAATTGTACGCTTTAAAATTTATCAAGCATGAATTCCGATACTTTGAGGGAAGGGAGCTAGTAGTTGACAATTAAATGTTCACTAATTAATATCGATCTAGTGATGTTTAATCAACAAATCATTCAGCTGGTCAGTTTAATGAACTGTAAATTGGTCCGATAAGGCAATGTTGGATGTCTGTCTGGTTTGCATTGAGTCTAAATCCGATTCGATATTGTATCAAGTAATCGATATTGATTTTGTCGTTTGTGAAAAATTACAAAACAATTACGATTAGTTATTTTGTAATTTGGCACGATTATTTTAGTTACTCACATTGTAGTTTTATTTCAGTTATGTATCTACCGATCCATTGTGAACTTGGTCAGTTTATAATTGGACGAGTCATATAAGGAACTGTTAGGAAATTGTGAACCGAATGAATTATTGACAATTTGACGTCAATTACAACAATTAACACATTGAACAACGCAACAACCAACAATTTAACACGTCAAACGCAACAAACTTATCTTCAATAAACATATTTTTTAGATATAATTTTATACAGATATAGTGAGAAAAGATTTTCCTTCGTAATTTTTCGTATTTCGAAAAGTTCGTATTTATCGTGCGTCTTAAATATCTTCAGTGCCCATCTTATACAATGACATTATTCATTTTGACATTTGACACTAAACAATAAAGTTCCATATTATTGGATACGAAAATGTCACTCATTTAATACGATCATTCATTGACAGTTCGGGTGTCATCGTATTCCGATAAAGAACCGAGTTTTCCCGAAGGAAAATAATTTCTCACTACATCTATAGCGAAGTATGACATCAAGATGAATTCAATGGGATCTTATTTTAAGTCGCTATAGAAGTTTAAAATTTTTAACATTCTTTAAGTGGTAGTTGTGGCTAGTTTGAAAGCAAACGACACTGTAGGCCCAATCGTACATTAAGAACGTATTACTATTCTAGATACATACAATAAGAACGATCAAAAAGATTTTGTTTCTTAAAAAATCCTTAGTATAAAATTGAACCAAATTGCGGTGCATAAATCGGGCAATACCAACGCAGAAGTACTACAGAAAGCCCCGTGCTGCATGAATTTAGTCCCTTCTTCTTTTGTTATAGAAGAAGGTGGCAAACAGCAAACGGTACACCCGATATTAAGTGACCGCCACCCATAGGCATCTGCACCAAACGAATGAGTTGCAGATGCGTTGCCTACCATTAAAAGTCAGAGGACATATAGAAAAAATGATATTTCCTCTTTCTATGCATACCCTCCCCCGTTAAATCTTCTTCTCGTGCCCATCCTTACCTTATTCGAAAAGAATATGAAGGGAAAAAGGACTAGTATTTAGGCCTCCGGCACCTCACTCATCAGACGAAATGCAGAAAGGCTTCTACTTCACGCCTGTCTTCTTTTTGTCCCTTAGAAGAATAAGGCAAAGCAAAAAAGTAATTTGTGAGTTTTTGAAATTCACTTTTCACTTGGAGATAAACTGAAAAGGACCGTAATATCCAGGCTTTTGGTTAAATATTATTTATATGTGTAAAATAATCATTTCCACAATATTAATTACAGCGATAAACAGCCGTGAATAACCTATCATATAATTTCAGAATCCTCTACGAAAAGAAAGTAAGGGCAGATAAATACAAAAAAAAAGAAATATTTAAAATTATATTATTATTTAAATTCTAAAAATAAACATTATACATATATTGTAGTTGCTCACGCGGTCGGTCTGTTCTCTGTTTACTGCAATGTTATTACCATATAACTAGATTACGGGAAGATTTCAATATTCTCTGTGTGTAATCGGCAAGGACTAAAAAAACTTACTTGCGATAAAATCTGTCCTTTCGTTTTGTATGTTGTTTTTTTTGTGCTATTATACGCATATATTTCAGGCTATATCTTACACTTCATTTAACTTTTGTCAAAAGATACACTATCTTTCTAGAAAGCGAGTAATAGATGTTTCTTGTAGGAATCTGTCGGCGTATTTAATTTTACGGGGACACAACGTTAAGGACCAATGGCTGTCGATTAAACTTGCTCACATGTAAACCTACAAGTGTTATGATAATGATTTCTTGAGATAAAGCTCATTTACAATCCTAGTTTCTTAATTCTCCGTTAACTTACACGAATTCTACGTATTTTCAGTATAATATGTATTCGTTACCGTGTACTGTAGTTACTCACTCGACCGATGTCGGAAGGATATCTAATTTTCAAGCAGATGAAACAGAAGAGTGTTATTAGACTCAGTACAATAACTTTAGCACATTCTCGTGAAATTCAGCCTCTGATGTTTAAAATGCCAAATTAATTTGATTGTGTTTTTTTGCTGCCCGTCGATTTTCTACAAAGTCAAAAGCCTCGAACCCAATTAATTCTTAGGGACAAAGCGTAGGCAGCTTTACACAAGGTTTAATTGGATACTAATAAATAGATCATCACTCAGTATCGCAATTTGTATACTTAAAACAATTTAGAATGAGTTTTTTTTTAACGCTCATTCTATTAAGAAACGTTTTTACACTTTACCATTGATTGGTTATTTCGTTTTCACGAGTAAGCTAAGCTTACAAGTGGTAAGATAAAAGTCATCAAAGATCGTAGAGTCGCCGACCGTATGTGAACATCGTATTAGCTTATAATCAGACTAGACATATAAATTGCCAGCAATTTGTGAACAGAACGAATCATTAACAATTTGTCGTGTCATTTCTCGACAGTTTATAAACTGTCGAAGTCAAATTGTGAACTGATATTTTGCTTGTGTTATCATGTTAGTTTAAGTTAGAATGGAAAATAATTATAGATTAGTTTGGACATGATAGTTCCAATCGAGTGTGAGTTCACACGCGGTGGAAGTGAAACTTTGTATTCCGGTTAATTTGTAGGAAAATGAGATGAATACACTTTGGTGCGGGTAAACAGAGAGAGAGAAAACGATTGAATGATTTTTTTTTCTTGATCGAAGTAGGAAAGAACGAAACAGAGGGAGGCAGAGATCAATTGACGCACTTAAAATTACCCTTTAGTAAAGATAGAAATTGTTCGATTCAATATAAAAACAATCGTTACTATATGCTAAGCTTTAAAACATAACCGTCCTAACGTACAATTGTACATTTAAAGAAACATTATTATTTTGAGATTTTTATGTTTTATAAATTTAAATAAATAAAAACATAAGCACATGGTAGTTCGTACGGGACAATTTTTTGTGTATCGTATGTAAAGTCATAAAATAATTTTATTTTATAATAAAAAAATCTAAAAATCTTTATTTAATTTAAAAAAAATAAATTAAACGATACAATTTCTTTTATTAATTGGTTACAAAGAGAATCAACCGTAATTACAGCGCGAGACGTGTATTTCATTTGTGAAACGATTTATTTGAAATCCATTCGCTTTTTGCCAACAACTGAAACGATATACATCATTGTCAATACTTGAAAGTCAATCGAGTGAAACGGGAATCGAATCAAAACCAATTTGACTGAGGAGCTATGCGAGAAGGGAACAATTTTTTAACATTCCTCATTTCTTAATTTCTCTTCTATTATTGATGACTTAAAAAAAGCTACAACCTAAATTACTTATGGACAAAGTCATTTAAGATTTAAAGTAGTGTTAGTAGAATGTGTATGGCTATTTAGACCGGATAAGATCCGGCCACTTTCTACACTAGGACTAGGATCGGGACCAGAGCAGTGGTGAAGCCATCAGGAGTAGCTGTTGCGGGAATGGGCCGACCCGATTAGGGATATAACAAGATCTCATATTGCACGTATGTAGTAGAAGTGTCGAAGAAGAAAAAAAAAACAAATTACAGGTGTGAAGCATAGAGGTATTGTACTCAAAAGGAACAAAGGACTTGTACTTACAAAGTTAAACTCGCCACTAACACATTCTGTCATGCCGTGTTGTCAAAGATGTGTCCCTTATGAGCTGGTAAGCATCCTATCTGTCTCTATGTTTAATCATCGGTATTTTACAGGTGGTATTTTGGGGACTGTGCGCGCAATAACCAATATCTATCCCCATTAATTAACAAAATGTCACTCCGGAACAACGTGACGCTCTATAAAGCTGTTGTACGTCTCGTCACACCGTATGCTAGTCCGATATTCGCGATATATAGTCTGAAATCAAATACACTGAGTTCAAGTGATTCAAACGGATTTTTGCGCCAAGCCACCGGGGAACCGTGGTTAGTGCGCAACGTCGATCTACACGTTGCCCTAGAGCTGCCTACTATAACCCAACATCTGAAGTTGGCGTAGTGCCCCTATTCAACCCGCCGCCGATCACCCTATTTCGTTAGTTGTGGTGCCGCCCGTTCCCGAGGGAGAACTCTTACGATTTACGATTAACAAGTAACTTAGTTACTCTTGAAGAGGTTTAGTCTAGGCGGCTTCTGCGCTCTGCCACTTCAAGTCCGGTGTAGCTCCTATAAAATGTTTGCCTCCTCCAGGCAAACAGTTTAAAAAAAAGATTGTTACTTACGATATATTTATAAATAGCTGACCCGGCAAACTTCGTTCCGCTGTTATAATTTATGTTGTTACTTTATTAGCTGTATTAGGTACTTATGTGTTAATTTCTGGGTCGCACCCGTGTCGACTCGCTTTATTAAAGCACCTTATGATATACTACGTTTTTCGATTTGAAATGTTAGGATGTAATAATGTAATATAATCGATAACCGAAACGAACCGATAAGATTTCTATTGATCAATAAAGCAACGTAACTTCTATTGTATAGATTTGGTAAAGATTAGGCCGTATCCTTTATTAAGAACGTCGAGGCAGCCAATTAATTTGTTCGACTACGGATCAAGGGAGAAATATGTATTATTCGCTAAGATGCGAAACCTTACTCAGCTAACCATTAAGCTTACGTCTTATTCCATCATTACACAGACTTTCTTCAATTAAGTACACATTTGTCTTAACTTTTTTTTGTAAAATACTGTGCACTAGAATATTATCAGGCCTACATATAGACTATGCCAAGCATAAGGATTCGCTTGTGCTTGGCATAGTCTCGCATCGAGGACTAACGGAAAATATTGACGTGAAAATCATTAAACAAAAAGCAGAAACTTGAATATTTGATTTCGTACCATTAGAATCTAGTGCTCAATTAATTTAAATACAACAAATAATGGCATATTGGAAAGAAAATGCGGCTGAGCAAATAAAGAATGTCTAAATTAGAATAATAGTTAAGTATCTTTACGAACTTCTATTATCTGTAATATATTTCTAATATGTTACAGTAAAACCTATAGAAAGCTAGTGCTCAAAGGAATACACTGAAAAGGGGTTATATATGAAGAATTAGGAACGGCTCTAGTGCTGCGGTTACACCTGAAAGCTTTTAAGGATTATATGTGGAAGTAGGGCTATAAAATAAGCAACAATTGAAATATAAATGCACACTTTAAGTCTTTAATATGTTACAAAGTTGGAACTGCGACACAAAATTTACGAGTGATATCTACGAAATCTGAATCACTCTAGGTAGTGGAAAAATCGCAATTTTACGTTATTTTCAAATACAAGTTCTTTTGTGGCCACAACACAGAATGGCCATCATATCAAGAATCAGAACCAAGTACCAAATGAACGTTACGTTCTGGTTGATCATTTGTGTTTTTTTATGGTAGAAGGTGGCAAACGAGCAAGCGAGTCACCTGACGTTAAGTGACCGCTACCCACAGGCATCTGCAACAAGCTAATGCGTCGCAGATGTGTTGTCTACCTTTAATAGACAGAGGGAATAGACAGGAAAAAGGATATTTCCTTCTCCTATTCATACCCTTCCCGTCCAATCCTCTTCCCCTTCCAATCCTACCTTTATGAGGAAAGAATGGGAAAGGGAAGAGAATTCAAATTGGGCCTCCGGCACCCCACTCATCAGACGAAACACAGAAGCGTACTTCTACTTCACGCCTGTCTTCTGTGAGGTCGTAGTATTGCACCGGTCGAGCCGGCCCATTCGTGCAAAAGATGTTAGTGTTGCGGGCTCTACCACTGTTAAATGTGTTCAGGAAATTACAATTTCGTCATTCTTTTAGATTAGATAGATCTTTAGATCTTGACCGCCTAGAGGCGCAAATCAGTCAGTGAATAAAATATTTATAAAGTAATACATAAAATGCACATCATTGTATCAAAATAAATAGAGCGTACCTTTAAATGTATGCTAGTCGTCATTCTTGATGATTGAAAGCAGTTTTTGTCTAGTAAATTTGCAAGAAACATGAGTCCAAACGGGTTGTTGTTTATTTTATTTATTTAATTGTAGTACTGTTTTATGTATTACGTATGATAAAAATGAAAAATACGATAATCGCTGATTTTATGGCTCCAAATATGATTTTATTGAATAACGACTTTATTGATGTCGAGAGTTGTACGGTAGTCATGGAGCCGAGGCGTCTTTAGAACTCACCTTTTGTGGAATTACACATTTATATCGAGCTTTCATGAAAGGTGGATATTTTAATTTCATATATTTATTTGCCATTTCACATTTTTTTTATTTTGATCTTACTTTATCAGTAACTCATATCTATTAAGGATTAGATGTAATAATTTAATTATGATTAATGAAAGAAGTTGTTAATGCAATTACAAAGATAGAATTCTTGTTTTGCTTTTTCATACTAATTTCCTTTTTTTTTAAATTTTTTGTAGGGTTTAAAAATTACTTGAATTTAAAATTGTACTATTATTCTCTTTTATTAGTTAATTAGTTTAGGTTACATGTTGCGTTCATTGTGTACTTTAGCATCCGTATTGAAAAAAAAACGATTAATGTTTTGATTCAAATCAGAACAAAGGAGCGGAGAACAGAGCATATTGTTTATTTAATCTTATGTCATGATAAAGTACTAAGAATCTTTTTAAAAGATTCAATTATATGCCATTGTTTGGTTTAGAAAATATCTGAATAATTTTAATATTTACACAACCATTGGGAAACGCAATTCTTAGAATGCCTCGATTTTTAACCCTCAGGAGCCGAATATATCGTCTGATTTTTTTTCTTGTTTATTCTAATTAATTTATCTAAAGAGATCGAATTAGCAAGTTTTATAAATTATGAACATTGTTGTACAATAGTGAATAATAGTTTTGTACTTTTAAAGAAGAAAAAAGAAGTTTATATATATGTTATTATATGTTGTACTAAAAAAGCCACTATATTTTTACGTTTGTTTGATATCCATAGTAAATATTCCTTAACAAAATAATAAAGTAAAGGACTATTAACCCCAAAAACAGGAAGGCTCGAATTCAGTAGTTCGGTGGTCAATCTGCGGCGTACCTTCACACGTATACTGCGCCGTAAAACACGTAAAAGAAGCTCGTAACATTGTATTACTTTAATAAAATCTCTACGCTTCATGTAAGGGATACGTACGCTCGAGATTTATACGCGCCGTACCTGTACTATTTCGTGTTAAATTTTATTACAACACCTTTATTTGAATTGATATACCAACATAATGCTATTTGTACTAATAAATCTCGATATAAAAGTTTACGCAATTAGAGTTCTCTAATAGGTCTGAGTATGTTGCAATTTATATACTCCTAGCTGTTGCCCACGGCTTCGTACGCATTCGTTTTTTATTTTCCACGTTTTTTGGAATTCTTTGTAACATGATTCCCCGTACTTGTAATTTTAAACAAAATAGGTCAAAAAGGTATTCTTGTCAAAATATGTGTAATGACATAGCAACCATATTACATTACCATGGCAACTGAAAATGTAAATGAAGGCTATATTTTTCTATCCCCGGAACAGTTTTTTGGGATAAAAGATACCTTTGGGCGCATCGACTCTAGCGCTATCTATGAATGATTTCTTAGTAAATAATAGTGACATCTATTGTTGAGTACAGGTAGAATAATAGGCGACAAGATAAATTCCTGTCACGTGGTATCAGATAGGGATGTATGTAACAATTTGGATAAATTCTGGGAAAATGTAATTTTTTTTAATAATGTTTAGTGCCGATTTTTTGGTTTTGAATTATTGCCGATCGATGATAAACTACTAGTAGTGTGATCAAGAATCTAATGCCTTTTTATATGATATATTCTGCGAGTTCGTGCCCAGAGGGTTCGTGAGGCATTCGAGTGGATACTGAGCGGAAATCAGCCGCCCGGTCGAAACAACATCCGGCCGCTCTCATACATGGATATAAAGTAGAATCTACTTGAAAAGAAAACACATCACACGTACATATAAGTTACGTTATGTTAATATTATATATAATATATTCCATTTATATCAATTACCAAGTACAAATATATTGTACTAGTTTGTGTTTAGACTTTGACAATATTTCAAGCTTCCAAGAAGCTTAAAAAGGACAAATTACTATTTTCTAAGATATAAATTAACGATTGATGCGAGATTTTTTTATAAGTATTCAATTATGTATATTCCCAGCGTGTTTACGGAGATGTGAAAGAAGCAAATGAGATGTGCCACGACCGTGTAAAATGAAAATTCGTAGTATCTGCTCATAGGCGTGTTATTTCATATTCTTTATCTTTATGCTTTGATTAAACTATTTCAAAAAACACAACTTAGCAGGCTGGCTTCAAGTAGTTAAGCAGACTTTTCGCAAAGTTAAACAACAACCAAAGCACGTTAAAGCAAAAATAGCTTAGCCAACATTGTATTCAATCATTTTACTACTTTTTACATCGTCCTGCTCAATTGCATTTTACGCGGAGCTTAAGTTTTCTCTATGGGAGCTATTTGTTAAAAAAAATCCCACGGTAATCAAAAACATTAGCAAACGATGTTTAAACTATACATTGATTTATTATATTTAAGATTTATGGATACAATCATATGACATATTCAACAATAATCACTTACGTTCCTTAATAATATTATAAAGAGAAAATATTTGCTTATTTGTTTGTTCTGGATAAACATAACTACTGAATCGATTATTAAAATTTTGCACCACAAGAAAGGCTATATATTTCTTTTATTTCTCTACCTACACAAGCGAAATCAGGGCGCGTTGCTAGTTCAATAAATTCAACGACATTAACATGACGGTGCCCAGGTGTGCGAAATAAAAGACTCGAGACTCAGATTACTTTTATTAAAAGCGCAGGTGCTCGGCGACTAAAAGTTTTATTTACAAATTTATTACCGTTCTGTTATTATCGAGAACGCTAACGGTACCATTAAACTTAATTTCATTACAATACTTTAAACGTTTTCGACACGACAGTACCGTGATTAGTTAGAAGCTGTTTAAGTCTGCTGAGCTTCGGATCGAATTCTAAGCGATCCGACAAAACGACGACAAAAAAATGTGTGGTGTTGTGGGACACCGGATAGGAACGAAGTTCCTTATTATAAATATATTAATTTTAAGTTCTATTCGAGATATAAAGAAAATAATTATTCGGGTTTACATTTTTTATAATGATTTTCTTTATTGATAAAAAAAACTACTTTACAAAGTTATCAACTTTATTTTATTTACAATGATTTATAAAAAAAACCGTCATCGTGTAGACTATCCATTAGACACTGTA
>DWTW01000936.1:0-14075 GCA_018246275.1 Papilio slateri | reverse complement strand
ATTTAGTAGTACCTATTTAATAGTAATTAATAATAATTAATAGTAATTAATAATAATTAATTAATAGTAATAAATGTCGTTATTTACTAGTAATTAAAAAAATGACATCCTTTTTTTATCAAAATTGTTCATAAATTCATTTAAAATGAAGTAAAAATTGAAATATAATTTAATTTTCTATAGAAATACGTTACCCCTAAAGCTATCGACACTAAAATTTATATCTTAGCTACATACAAATGAATCAAAGTAATTATTTAACACGGACCCAGCGTGCTACAAATGTTTGGAGCACTAAAACTACCTTCTAAACCCACAGGAACCCCGAAACATGTAGAGGAATACAAAATGAGCAAACCATCGTATGAGCCCCTCCCGTACCAACACGACTACCAAGCCAACGCGGAGGGCTTTGGGCAGTCGTACGCGACCTACGAACACTAACATTTACCACCGCGCCTCGTAAATATATTCAAATGCTTTAAATTTAACTTGTAAGTACAGAGAAATGTATATTTGTTATTACAGAGATTGTATAAATCGCCAATTTTCAGTGTTGTTTTCAAATATCATTTTAATTTTGAAGAACAATATCATAAAATCTGACTTCGATGACGTTGTCCTGTATTCCTTTCACCACATGGTCACCGTACAAGGCTATGTACTGCACTGAAAATTGTCTCATTATTTTTTATATTAATATAACAGAACAACCAAAACTAAATAATTAGCATTATTTTTTTATTATATACGAATTTATATTGTGGATACAATTTAGTGTACCTACGCCAAAGTAAATCGATTTCTAAACACTGAAAAATCTCGCAATCTTGTTTGATCGGAGCGAGACATATTTTCTAATGTTCACATGTGTACCGTCTGTATCAAAATAATTATATTATAAAATTGAGTTTCTTTTTATGGACTATTTTTAATATTTTCTTAGCCACTGTATAAAAATTAAAATTGCAAAAATATATTATTTGTAATTTGGAAACGTTTTAAAATAATAAAGTTTTAAAATAGTGATGTGTAAAATATCGAATATAGCTCAAAAATATCGATATTTTTTATTTAATATTTGATGCACTAAACATTTTATATGTTTCTACTTGTTTACGAATACCAACGAGTATTACTTGATTGTTATTAATTATTAAGCCTTATGCCCTACACAATAAAGGTTATTGTTTAAAAAAAATCGTTCTTAATTAGGTTTTATAAGACTGTAGGGTTGTTCTCTAGTATTTTAAGTGTTGTACAAAAACTGTCGCAATGTAATAAACTTTTTGATTGTTTTAAAATATATATCGATGTTTTATTTTATAACGCTAAAGACATTATTTTCTACTTATACGCCTGTAAAATGGACAAGGGGAAAAAGAAACACAAGGCAAAATTGATATTTTAGCCTTGGTTCAAGCATCTGTTGCAAGAATAGGACGACTCTATCGGGAAATACCAAGATCTAACAAAACAGCGACGTCAAATAAAAATATTTACACTTTTACAAAGGATGGAGTGTTGGGCAGTTAAAGAGATGGATGAAAAGAGAGCACATGCGACGGAAATGCGAATGTTAAGGTGGATGTGTGGGGTAGCTTGAGTTTACTCTGCCGAAAACATTCACCTAAAACATGTTGTCATCTCTGTTTTTTTATAGAGAAGGATAGAGATAACAACATGTTTTATCAGATGTTTTTAGCAGTGTGAACTGACCGTAACTGCAAATGGATTAGGTACGCAACGAGTATACTGGGGGAAGCCTGAAAGTAGCACCAGTGAGATAAATCAAGGAAAACATGTTGTGTCCACCCCACATAGAACAGGGCAGGATATTTAATCGTGAATGGTGAGGTGCCGCACACCTCTGCTATTCTCTTCTCACTCTTCTCTTTTCTAAAAAAAGGCTAGCAACGCCTCAGTTATTCCGATTTCAATGTTAATGGTAAGCAGAGGTAGGAAAAATAGTCATGGTGTCTTGTCTTCCTCCCCAAGCGTTCGTGTCGACGCTGACACTGACTTTGCATGACATTTTTTTCATCTCCCTATTGTAATAAGTACCGAGCTTCGTTTTATTTTTCCAAAATCGTTATTTTTCGAAAAACTTATTTAGTATTCGGAGAATATGAAATAGCGCCATCTAACAAAAAGTTAAGATATCAGTAGGTTATCATACACTTCAACTTGAATTTTGGTAACGATCGGATTAACATAGTTAGACACATGGTGTCGAAGACTTTTTTGTAGATATCGATGTTCTCTATAAAATTGTAGCGCATCACGTTGCTCTATTGTCAATAATTGCCGCAGCGTACGCGATATAACGATTTTTTTGGTATTTTTTTTCACACGTTGGGTTAAATTATCGAATTTCTCATATGGATACTTAACTTTTATGAAAATATTCTATCGCCTATGCTCATCAGGGATAATGTAGGATTCTAATGGTCAAAGAATTTTTCAAATCGGTCCAGTAGTTTCAGAGCCTATTCAATTCAAACAAACAATGAAATCTTTCCTCTTTATAATATTAGTATAGAAGAGAGAGATAACAACATTTTTTATGTGATGTTCTCTGCAGTGTGAACTCATTACATTTGTTACTTTAATCTTAACAAGTTTAAAGTGAACTGCGCAGTACCTCGGCACTTGGTCTTGACTTGACAGTAAATGTATTGACAGTAAATTTAATAGCACCAAGTAGCACTTTTGCAAACTTATTTTATATATTTTTGTTTAAATAAATAAAGAAAATAAACAAGATTTGCACATTTAAATATATAATATTGGATATTGTTTACCTCTGTGCGAGTGCTAGCTTGAGGCGGTCGTTCTCGTAGCGCAGCTGCTGCTCCGTGGACTCTGCGGCGGGCTCGGGCGGCGCCGGCGTGGACGCGAGCGGGCCGCGGGGCGCGCGCCCCACGGTCGCGTACCCCCCGCCCTGCTACAGCCGACAATCATTATTATATTAATGGATTACTCGAATTACTAGGATTATCTCGTAGAAAAGTATTGTGCCCTTTTCCCACTTTATGTGGGGTCGGCACAGTACGACCGTAGTCCATACTGTAATAGGTTTTGGCTGTAGTTTGTACGGCCAGCCACCTGCCTGACGCCAACACTCCTTAGGCGTATATATGAAATATTAGTAGATTATCAAAATAATTTACTAATATTTCTTTTAACCAAGTTTAAAACTTGTTTGGACATGGTTCACAATAGTCAAATGGCTGGGATTCGTACCCACGACCATGTGTATAACATGTTTCGCGATCCGTATCCTTAACCATTAGGCTATTGGCGTTTCCATTGATGATTGCTGTGTCCATATGATTGTGTAAAATTCATTAAGTACCTAGACTTTGGCAAGCACAAGAGTAAAAGTGAGTTCACTTTCTTTAGTATGTCTCTAATCCGATCCCTATAAGTTCTCCCGGGACGTCCCCTGGCAACACTGCCACTCACTTTTATAACATTAATTTGTCTTTTTATTCTCTCTTCATTCGTCCTTTCAACATGTCCGAGCCACCGAAGCATATCTTTCTCAATTCTAGTACAACATCCACTTCTAAGACACACTTTTCCCTTTTAACGCTATTTTTAATCCTGTCATTCCAAGTCACGCCTAACATACTTCTTAACCACCTTTCTTATTATACTGAGTAAACAAACGCAATACCTGTAGAGTGGAGGAAACAGAATGAGATCTTTGGTGGACCATCATCTCGTCGTTGTCGGTTTTAATAGGCTGTAAACAAAAAAATATATCATACATCAGAAAATCTAATCTAAACAACATAAAAATTCAAATACAATTGCATCAAACACACATTTAAAAAAAAACCTAGTTGACTGTCCGCTACCATAAAAAAAGGAAAACCAAGCCTGTAATCTACAAACAAAGGGTCAGTCCATAGGGGCCAAAGAGCTAGTTTCATAACGTTCTGTTCCATGTATTGTAATATTTTTTCTTCTCCATTTCTTCTCCATTCCGCTCTTTAAAAAAAAAGCTCACGTATCCGTAACTCTTGAGAGTTACGTCGATGAGTAGCAATGGTCACCGTTCCCACTTGCTCGTGTGTCTCCAAACTCTGTGACTCACCTGCGCCGGAGACAGCGCTGGGGGCTCGTCGGGCGGCGCCCTGCCCGCCAGCAGGGGGCTGGCGGTGGCGCTGGCGACGGGCGTGGCGGCGCCGCTGCTGCCGTTGGGCGCGGCTTTACCGGCGCCGCACTGCTGCGCCTGTATAGCCTCTTTCACTTCTTGAAACTTCTCAATGAACTGTAATGATAAATGACCGTAACCCAGAGGGATTGGCAGAGCGTACTGATTTTCATTTAGCATAGTACTCCTACAGCTCTCGTTCCTTCCTCCTCGAATGCTCTAAATTATCACAGAACAATAACCTGCTTACTTGAATGTATTATTTCGGCGGCTACAAAATATTGGACGAGGTGCATTCTTACATTTACTAGTAATTCGGTCGCTTACGAAATATTATTAAAACGGACATGTCTAAATGCCTTTTTCCTTTGTCTATTCTGTGAAATCAAAGTACCTTCGTCGAATTAACCCAAAAATTATATTAATAACTTAGTCTTTCTGTCTGTGTAACACACATTTACATACAAATTGAACATTTATACATCTTCACCTTTCCCAGCTCGGCCTCTGACGCGAACCCCAGTCCGTACACCGTGTTGGCGCGCACGTCGCTCCACTGTCCGAACTTCTGTGAGGTCTTCGTGAATGTCATGTTGGCCGTGATCGTGCTGTTTATTACCGCCTGGAAATTATAAAGCCAAGCTACAGTCCTGCAAACAAAAGTTGAATAGAACATGTCGGGAACTTTCCAGAAGAGAAAACTCCGAAGGCCACGGCAGTTGTGATAAAAATAGTCAAGTTAAGACACTCCCAGAAGAACGTCATACTTATATAAATGCTATTAACACGTTTTCATTGACTTGCTTTGACAGTCATAGAATGTCTGCAGTTTAACATAGCTCTCGTGGAGCGGCGTGGTGGCTCGGGGAGCGCCACAAAGACCGGTCCCTTTCCGCCCTCATCTTATGGATTGCCGTAATCCCATCGCAACTAGCTCGTCGACCTATCTTGTGGAAGGCTGCCTTGCGTCTTCTGTATTCTCAGGCCTTCGTTCTATGAGCATATGTCCAGCCCCTACCCCTTAAATTAAGCAATTCTATGGGTACAATATTAAGACATGAAACACGAGATAAAATAAAATACAATCCAATACAATCATTACAAAAAAAAATTATAAATTTTAAAATCTATTTGATCCAATCTGAATCGATCCATTCAATCAAAATTTATGATGAAAGAAAATTCAAAGTTATGCAACATTCGCAAATCCAATCTATTACAAAGCTGTCGGTATTGCATTGAGGGTTGTTTCGACACGATACGAAATCGGCGCGGCCAGACAAGGTGACTTCGTCTACAGACGGCCGCATTGATCGATACATTTCATATACAATTTTAAACCAATCTATGTAAATAAAAATCAATGTTTGTATGTTTGTCCTATATGGTGTAGGAACCTAAACCATTGATTAGATTGTGATGAAACTTTGGTAGGGTGTTCCGGGGATGCCCGCAAACGTTTGTAGCCCAAAAAATCATTTTAATGAAACTTTTTGCACATTGCTTTGATATGCTTTTTTAATGTATGTAGCATCGGAACGCGTGTTGGGTGTAGCTGGTATGTTATAGATATTTGTTGGGTACCTACAAAACATTATTCGCTATCATATCTTCCAGATTGCACTATTAAATGAATGCAATTTATTAAAAACTAGCGGCCCGCCCCGGCTTCGCACGGGTATTTACCAAAAAATTCAAAAATTCATACGGATCCCTAACTTTTTTTTAAATATCGTATCGCCTATGTTCATCAGGGATAATGTAGGATTCTAATGGTGAAAGAATTTTTCAGATCGATCCAGTAGTTTCAGAGCCTATTCAATGCAAACAAATAATCAAATCTTTCCCCTTCATAATATTAGTTTAGACAACAGTTTACGTAGATAATTGATCTTATTCGATGATTAAATAATCTCTTTCTTTAGGTGTCAACAACCTTTGCCTTACATTTAAAAATGATGACCACCGGCTATTAAGTGGTCAGATTTTGTTTAAGCTTACGTCCAGCATTTCCTTTGGCACACAAGCAGCACTTGTTTTGGCGATGTTAATTCTGTTGGTGCACTTAATAATTTTATAAACATTAGGTCCTTGATTTCATGTTACGAATTGTTTTAGGGTTTTAATTACAATTTCAGCCTTTTAAAAATTCTTTGATCATTTACGTATCAAATTGACAGACAGCCCTCAATTTGTTGTGCAAGGTGATCATCTCCCTGCCCTTTTCCCCCTTATGTGGGGTCGGCACAGTATGACCGTAGTCTATACTGTATAGGTTTTGGCTGCAGTTTTTACGGCCTGCCTGACGCCAGACCTCCTCGAGAATAATTGGCTGTACTTAATTTTTTTTTATAACCCGTGTGTGGGTCGGTCACAGACAGTTCCGTTCGGTTTGTCAGGTTTGCCGTTACCGTACACTACGTATCTCACTTTCGTTCCTTCGACGCTGATGATGCGGTAGAGGTTCCTGGAGGAGTCGTAGAAGAATGATACGGAGACGGCGGCCGAGCTCGCGGACATCCAGGACCGCTTCGTCTTGGGGTCTATGTGGAACACGTGCGCTTTGCACGTGAAGATTGGTTGTTCGCTGAAAACAAAACAACAATTTTGTTACTAAATGATCAAGGCAGCACTACATTAACTTACAGTGAAGCTCGTTTAAAATCATCGCGGCGTCTACCTCTAGCTTCAAGTGTGCAAAAGAAACTGCGCTTTGGTTTGATTGACTTATCATATAATCAAAACTTTTTATTCCAAGAAAATCCTCCTCTGTGAAAAATTAAAACATTAGATAGAAAATAAGATTGCCTAAATAAAATGACATTTGCAGTAAAAAAAGACCGGCGTAATGCAGCGGTGTTGCGGCAAAGACCTCTGTCGGAGACACCTACAGATAACAAGAACTATCGCCAAAAATAAACTTAAGAACACAGTTTAACAACGCGTACTTTCTTTTAAATTTATTAAACCTCTCAAAAAAATAGACATTTATTTCAAAACAGGTTTTGCAATCAACTAGCGGAACCAGTAAACGTTGTCTCACATGAATGCTGGTTTACTCAAGAAGTATAAAAAAAACTACTGGAACCCGATAGAAGCGCTACCTACCGGGCCCAATTGTGAATCTAAACCATCCCGAGAAGAAATATATATATAGAAACATTTTTAATTAATTAACCCTTCATCGGATGATACTCTGCATTTCAAATTTTCAGATGTTTAGGCATGCACAATGGAGAACCATTGACTTGGCCACAAGGCCACCACCAGTGACCTACTTCTTGCATTATAAAATTCAAAAGTCTGTAATGAAGTATTGAATTCTAATGAACAGGCAGTCGAGAATATACGCAAAAAGGTTTTTTTCTCTAGAGTCCAACCTTACTACTTTAGAAATTATCGTGAATCACTTAGTTTTCTGAGTTTATTGCGTACTGGGAACAGACCGGACGACGGGATTTTGTTTATAAATACGCAGCGATAGATACTAGACCCTGATTATTGAAGTAAGGTTGTAATTGAAAAATTAAAACAAGAATAACTGAACTTCAGTTGCAGCACAGTAAGTTAAGACAAGTCACAACAATAGAGATTTATTGGTAATTAAATCATTACAGGTCAAGGTACATTATAAATTAAAAAGTTGACAAAATCTACATCAATTTACAACGATTTTGCAATCGAGTTACACAAAACAAAACTTTCTTAATTTGAAAATTCCTCGACACTATAAAAAGCCTTCTGGATAAGAAAAGACATAAATTTAATTCTAAAGAACGTAGCGGTGGTAGCTGCTGTGGCGTGGTCCAGCAGTCGGGTGTAGACGGCGGGCAAGTCTATATTCCCATTGTCTACTTGCTGTACCGCACATCGACTGCAAGGTACCGGAAACACTTACAATACATTGGTACACTTAAGGCTGATAAAATTGGACACGAGAAAAACTCATGTCTTATTTGTGAATCGCAGGCGGTGCAATGTTTTTTTGTATGGTAGAAGGTGGTAAACGAGCAAGCGGGACGGAATCCACGTAATCCATCAACCGCAATTGTCAAGAGTTACGGATACGTAGCCAGCCTTTGGGAGGGGAGGACACAAAAAGGGATAGGGGATGGTATAAAGGTGTGTTCGGTAACAAAGGTCAATAAATTCGTTGCATTTGTTAAAATTAAAGTATAGTTTGCTGTCTGAATAGACTTTTTTTAAATTAAACGACAAAGTAAGTGCAATTCAACTAAGATATTTTTTTCTATAATCAATAAACAAACGTTTGACCATAAATTCACTTGATATCAAATAGCGAAGTGGTCGAAACATGGTCTGCACTGTACCCACGCCATTATCGGACGGCAACACTGACACCGGCAAACTGTTCAAATCTATTGCTGTACGCACAATGAACAATGATTCAAATCGCTTCGTTCTTCAAGGAAGACTACTATTCTGGTATCGTTTTCTGATAAACAGTAAAAGAATTTTCTTAGCGATCAATTGGGCCTTTATCAGCTTCACAACTGTGTCATTTCGATGATGCTGTATCGATTTATCACGTCCCAAACAATACACTAAGTTCGCTAAATTCAACACTAACTTCAAGAGAATAAAGTTGAAATTTAAAAAAAAATGTCATCTCCTTTACAAATTCGAGTGGTGTCACTTGGGACGTTATCAATGGACCCGTCATCTATATTGTGTTACACTTTGTAAGGAGAATGATTCTCGTGACGAAATTAACTTGTGGCGACTTTTTTTTACCACACCGATGAAATTAATGAGATCTTCAAAAATTGTGCGACTCAATTTACTTTTCTTATTATATTGCATATATCTTTTTATAGCTGACCCGCGCAACTTCGTCGGCGCCCAGTCGGTTATTAACGGTTTCAATTTTATTATCAAAGGCGAAACCTAGAACCCGATTGCACCGGCACCTAGCGGGTTCAATTGTTTCCGATTGCAACGCGACCGAGTCCAATTGTCATTCCCAACTATCATTTTTATACTTTAATTTTAATATTAATCATTAATCAAATATAATCGTTACAAATTATTGAAAATATATATTTACTACAATAAACTCAGGGATAATATACCTATCTAACAGCGAAAGAATGAAAAAATCGGATCAGTAGTACCACAGATTACCCCGAACATACAAACTCACAAACTTTACCTTTTTATATTAATAAAGATAGAAGAAGAAAAGAATATACCAAGTGATTCTCATGTTAAACGTGACGCTATCCATAAAAATCTTAATTAATTATCATTAATTTTTACAAATACGAAATTTTTCAAATACTATTTCAACTATTTCAAATACGAAACAGTTAATACGAAAGAAAATTCATTCTTCTATAAATCTACAGTTAATATTCTGGATTACTTGAGGAATATAAGCTCTCGGTTTCAATTTTATATCACTACCCTACTATGAAATTTACGAATACGAAGCGACACTCTTAGTCCATTAATTAACCTTTTAATATATCCAATGTATTATGAACCAAGGTTAATAACTTTCTTAATAGCCGACTAGACAGTTTGAGAAGGGTGCTTTCAACAATGGTTACCGATTCAGCTCGCAGAATTAGCCGGCTGAAGTAAACGAGGGTTACTTCGAGGAATTTATATCACTTCTTAATAACAGGATGACAGGACCTGATGGATATAGCCCAGTCAGAATGTTCAGTGGTGGACTTTTAAAGCTCATAGATGAAGCATCTTACGTGTTATCAAATTCCCATCAAAAGGTTCACTTAAAGAAAATGCACTTTGAAGTAATAATCTAATTGAAAATGATCTAAGATTTCGGCAAACAGAATACACTTTTATACACAGGGTTTTTAAAGAGTTGACGACGCGCATTTTCAATGAACGCACCTCAAACACTTATTAGCATATTGTATGCATTTGTATCAATACAAAGGCAATGGAAGCAGATTGCAACCATTTGTATCAATACAAATGCAATCGAAACGTGCTTCAAACGTTCGAAGAATTTTTTTACGTCTTTTCAACATTACCACGACTAGCGTAAGCTGTGTTCATTTGCCATCGTAATACTTGAAGGGCTTTACGTACGTACATGTTACTTAGAACGTTAGACAATAGCTATGCCTAAGAAACCTCTAAAAAGATATCAATTGCACTAACTGAAATACAAAAAAGGTGAGCTTAAAAATTCTAAACTTACGAAGTACATTATGTCCAAACTAATTAGAGAGTCGGGTACGGGAGAATAAACATGCGAGTCGAGTTAACGACGCAAAGATGCGGTCGTTGGGAATGTGTGTTAAGTATGAAAGTCAGGGTTAAATGTACGTCGTTAACGCGTGTCTAGAAAATATATCTAGTAATGAAAAAGTGTGTTTCGGTTACAACATGAAAAGCGAGGGAAAGGGCAGTTTCCCGCCCTTTGCAGGGACTTGTTATATGATTATGATATGTTTCAAGTACGACCGGTAGTTCCAAAGATAAGCGTGTTGAAACAAACAAATACTTCAGTTTCATTATGTTACGATTATATCATAGATATATTATTTATCAAGCCCTTTTCTGTCGGTCCGCGATATCTTCCTTATTCCTTTATCAAATTCCATGAATTACGGTATGACGAAAAATAGACCCACAGTCTAAAAATGTACCGCTTTTTTTTAATTTGAGATTTAAAATCATCTAAGAAAAGGTCCTTTAATGGATGTGTCTCACTAATATTATACATACGAAAGATTGGTTGACTGGACCTTTATTACTCCTTCACTCCACAACGGCTGAACGGATATGGATGAAATTGGACACAGAGATATAGTCTGGAAAATCACAAAGGCTACTTTTTATCCCATAAAAATGCATGGACCATGTCGGATATATTTGTGTATGATCGGAGTTTACGAATCCAAAACGACATACTTTTACTTTTATGGCATAAAAATTCACAGTTCCTATGAGATAGCATAACAATTATTTCCCACGCAGAATAAATTGAAAATTTTTAAAGTTCGTAAAAAGAGTTTCAGCGAATTTTCCTTATGAAGGCTTGAGCAACATACCCACTAAGTAAAAAAAATCTCTAAGAAGTTTAAAATAAAATCTCATCATTAGGGATCTTATCCACAAGTGTCATTTGTAATGTCCAGGTGTAACCCATCCAGAAAATAATACACTAAGGTAACACAAATAAATAATTCTAAGGCAAAATGAAGTTTACCGGGTCGGGTAGTTCAGTATAGAAATTATTTTTTACACATTTGGAGCAATGACAATGAATATAAATATTTAATATCTATATTAGTGGTTGTTATCAGTTCACAAGAGGCTTTCACTTCATTTTTATAGTTCACAAATTTCTAAGGTCAGAAGCTGGAGAACTCACCACCTAAAAAAGTATTTAAATTATAAGAATACTCAGGTTTTAAAGCATATGTTAAAAAATATCATCGGTAACTTTTCTTTCTCTATTTTATATCACAAAAACTCTATATAAGGATGAGAAAAAGTTAGTTTTGTTAGAAACAGTAGTTTACACTAAAATTAAAAACAAAACTTATATTCACATAAAATAAGATTAATCTCTCTGGAAGAGCATATCTATGAATAAATTGAAATAATCTTTTCAATTTAGCAAAATGAAAACTTTTTTTAATGAAATTAATTTAAAACTAGTTGTGTGAACAGCAAGTATGTACCCATTTTTTGTGTGTGTTTGAGTGTGGCCTGGGGTGGTTAAGATTAACAATTTGACCACCTAGTAGGAAGCACTTCATTTGTGTTCCAGAAGACTTTTTAGTTTTTTTTGACAAAAACCGCAAAAGGTTTGCTGCATGCAAGCAAACATTCATGCAGGAGAATGTCTGCTGTGTCCCCTAGTTTAAAGATCAAAGATATTTAAGAGTTTGAAGATATTATCCTCGGATGGTTAATTATCCAAATGAGATATCATATTAAAAACTCATCAAAATGCACATAATACATAAATAAATAACTTTTTGGTAATGCTTCCCTTCATCTTCAATTCTTCTCAAATCAAAGCTCAAATTCAGCTTGCCCTAGACGGACCCTACATCAAAATTTGTTGGCAGCCCGTCTACCTAACTGCAGCAAAGATTTTGAGTGAGATTTGTTTGGAGTCCCTTTAGCTGGGGAACCCAATATCTTTGTTTCTGCCGAAACAATGGGAGCTATGCCCCTGCAAGAATTTTACATCTATATGTATATAAATATCCCTGAATTTAAAATGGTTAAATTCTAACATCGCTTGATTGATTTGAGAACAATATCCTACAGTGGCTATTTTAGCTGATCAGACAGATAAATAGAAAAAAAAAACTTATGAATAAAACAATAAATAAAAAGCTCTTCTCTGTACCCAAATAGAGTAAGCACAAGAAGCTGTTGCTCCATATTTTCACATAGTTAATAAGGTTTGAATATGACTGTACGTTACAAGCACAAACATACTAGTTGTTTTTGTACAAAATGCTGGATATATATATAAAATTAAATAGTAATTCAAAACATGGACCGTACGGTTTTATGATGAAAATTTAATACCGAATTGTCACATAGATATCTCCAGGTAAAATAACTCGAGAGGATGACAATAACTGATTTCTTTTTTTTTTAATTTCTAATGAACTTAATTAAGTCGGACCGCAACACGTGTGGTAAACGGGAGATAATTCAAGTATGAATATACACTCAACTTATAAATAGCAATCTTCGACCTGACGGTCCTTTGCGACCTTTAGGATGAGGTAAACGCGTTCAATCGGATGCAATCAATCTGTGGCCCATACAAGCGTAAATTTCTCCGCGACGGTTCTATAATGATAAATTCTAATGATGCGTAAATACAATTCGAAGCATATTTTTACCGCCAAAATACTAACAAAAGTGAAAACGTAAAATTGTTTATTGGAAAGCTCAAAAATACTGCTTCGCATTGGTAAAGTATATCCCCTCCCTAAAAATATCTCTGTGCAGAGAAACCGATTTTTTAATATGTTACCCTTAAAATATTTAATTGGCTGCAATTTACAAATACAGAGTACAATATAAGAAGTAAAGCTCACCCCATTGTTTCTTTTCCTGCTGTCATTTAAACACAGTAATTTATAAAATATTTTACTTCATAATTCTAAATAATTTCCCACACAACTGTCATGCGGCGGTTGCGCCATAAACTAAGGAAACGTATGGAATTGCCATTTATTTGCAGGTAAAATTAAGTACAAGAAATTTATATCTTTTGCATAAATTAAAAAAAACTGTATGATTTTCTTAAAAAAAATATTGTAAGTGAACGAGACATTATTACCACTTTCAATTCTTGTCTTACAATTTTGTTACTTCGATTTTTATTTTTCTTATGCGTTATCATATCCATCCGTTATCATGCCATCTATGAGTGAAAGGAGCAAAACTTAAATAACTTTTATAGGTAACTGTAGTAAATTAAGTGACATCTATTGTTCAATAGTGACAATAAATACAGTACATTTATTTATTATATTATTCAACACTAGATGGCAAGGAAAAATTCGAAATTCCAAAAGCCCGATTACTAATGTGTTATAATATATTAATATAAATACGAAAAGATGGCGTTTTACTAATCCTCGAAATTCCAGTTGCAGATTTCAAAAAGAATATTAGATAGATGTTATAAATTTAACTAAAGGATATTTTAGAAATGGAAATAAATAAATAGGCTTAATTGGGAAAAAGAGTATTATTACTATCTTGTATAATCGAATATGACAGACCTAATTTTTAATTACGTATCTGTAAAATAAATAAATAAATAAATATGCGCTCACGTCCGTAACCCTGAGGGGTAGGCAGAGATTACGGATTTCCATTTGGCGCGATCCTGGCACACCTCTCTCGCTTCATCTACATCCATACA
>DWTW01000935.1:0-14078 GCA_018246275.1 Papilio slateri | reverse complement strand
ATAGTTCTTTTTATTTTATACTCTCTGTCTCCGCCATAGAAAGCATATTAGAAACTGTCAGCAAATTGTGAACTGAAGAGCTTGTTATTTTTTAGACAATTCTGTTATTACTACACCTTCTAATCACAATAGATGATCTTCTATGTAAACTATTGAAAAACATAACATTTTAGAGTTATATATTGGTACACGCTTCGATACATGAACGATAAAAATATTTAAAAGCCAGTAAAGTAGCATTTTAGTAATAAATTATTATTACAATATTTTATTAGTAAATAGTTATATAAAAAGTTTCAAAAAAAAGGAAAACATTTTTAAACTATAAAAGCAGCATTTTTCAAATCAAATTCGGGCTCTTGCTGATAAATTCAGGTTTTTACAATTCAAATTTGGACTGTTCCACGTCAATTTGAAGCTAAAAACCTGTATTATTCACAAGTTAAAAAAATATGTTTGTGAAATAATATTTTTAACGATACTTTTGAGCTACTTTCTTAATATTAGTTAGGTAAAGTGCAGGCGAGGACTTCTCACTTAATATAGAAAACCAGGTTTAGTCAAGTTGATAAAGTCACTAGTTTGAAACTGTTTTATTATTCCATTCTAAATACTGCGCAGGGAACACTTCGGGAAGTTCCATAACTTTATATTTGAAGATTTACTCTAAGTAGATATCATTTATTTTGATTCATGTAGTTTTAATTCAAGTCAAATAATTTCATCGTCCTATATCATTTTATATTCGTTCCGTGTTCTTTTCTGTCAAAAATATAATAAGTAAAAAATAATAGGTAAGCTTCATGTTTTAAATATCTTTTGACTATAGTTAGGGTTCGAAAATATTTAACAGCCCAATTGGCATATAAATTTATAAATAAAATCAAAAAAATTGTAAGTTCGTAAAAAAATTTAAAAGTAAATTTGTTGCAGGAACTTCGTCAAGGTTCGGCGCTCTATCCAGTATCTTTCTTTCTCCGGTACGAATTTGTCGACGTTAGTGAACAAGGACAACCCTTGACGGACTCTCGGTCGGCTTGCGACAGAGTTTTCAAATCCGCACAGACCTATTCAGGAAGATTTCAAGCACCTCGGGCTATATTTTATTACGGTAGAGGAGGTGCTCAGAATCTTACATGTATTTTGAGGTAACATAATGGTTCCACTTTTATACTGATAAAATATCTCTGTGTAAATAATTTTAGTTCAAGACGGTATTATTTATATTTACAGATTTGAAGCTAAGTATGGAGAAAGAGTACAACTTACATTTACTAATACATATTTTGGCAATAAATATTGTATTACGTACAAAGATAGTAGAAGCAGTCATTGGGTATGCGACAAGCCAATAAAGAGAACGATCGGAGGGGAGGGGTACGCTCAAATTATTATTACAGAGTATCCCTGGGAGGGAGTACCTATACAAAGAGACTGTCTTTGCACAAATCGATCGGAGCCATTAAATATTCATACCTTAACCGCTCCAGTTGTAGAAGTTAACTTTACTGTGACTATGATGAATATTACTGAAGACTATGACGATTTTGCATTCGATGGCGAATTTAAATTTGTTCCCACTGGCTCCAGCGATGAATCGGTTTGCTCGTCAGGATGGGGAGATAGAAGGTTACGTGGAAGCAGTGGCGAGATAAGATTATACGACAAGAGACAGATGCCCGTGCCGTCGGAAATAGTTGGTGATCGTAATGTTATATCAGAAAGTGTCAGAGCAGAAGTCGTATGTGTACATCGGCCATGGCTTATCGAACCTGGAGGTGACGAAGTAACTCCATTACATGGCAGATATTTGTACATGAAGCTCCCGGGATTTGAAATGTCATCGATGTCAACATTTTGTCCAACTCCTAATAGAATATACATTTATGAAGCTCACGATACATCAAAACCTAAAGAAATTTGCCCAGATGAAAACGAATCTATGGAATTATTTTCCCCTGGTTGGAGCGCTGCCCAAACGACTTTAGAATCGTCCCTTAAACCGCATGCACGGAGTTACGTAATTGATTTTCTGCAACATGAACCAGCTGATTATATTATAAAGTGGATAGAAGTCATGAAAAAGTCTGCAATGGAAAATGAAGCCGATTCTGTATTTTTTCAAACATCTATTTCACTTGAGTGTAAATACAAGTAAGTGAATATAACATTGACATTTATTCCGTTTAAATATCTATTAAATAAATTTATTTACATTTATATTTAAATTTTAGATGCCCCGAGTTAAACGCGTGCATACCTTTTACACTGTGGTGTGACGGAAGCCCACATTGCCCGTCAGGATATGATGAAGAGGATTCTAACTGTTCGTTCAGAATATCTCTGCCACCTCCGTACGTTGCTGCAGTTGCAGGCGTAGGTTTGCTATTGTGTGCAATAGCTGTAGCACTTTGTGCATGTCGTAGGCGACGGAGAAAGGAAAAAGAATTCAAAGCGAGACTAGATGGTGCATTACCATCTGAAGAAAGGCCATATGATCGAGTCAAAAGTAATGGTGTCTCAGAAACGATACCTCAATATGCGACCGTTCAAAAGTATGCAACTTTGGATAAATATAGCTTAAGTCAAAAATATAGTGCCGGTTTAAATGACGCAAGATACTACGATGAAGTATCGCAAAGAGATAAATTGGCAGATACTAGATACGCTAGTTTAGGTCGCGGTGGTCGATGTGCTCGTGCTGAAAGCATTAGAGGGAATGGTTCTAGAAGACCTAACCCTGACGTAGGATATCCAGATTTAAAAGACGGTTTCTGTTGATACCTTCTAATTTGCTACGATATAAGGGAATAAACATTCTGTTTTACTTTATTCTCGTAAACGTAATATTAAAGACTGAATTGGCATAAATATCTCAGCTAAATAGTCGTGAATATTTTTGTGTATATAAATTGATTTGTTGTTAAATTCTAAGCTCACATCATTGTATTAAATATGTAAATAATGTTTTATATAATTTACCTCATAATAGCCCACTGATATATAACTTGTCTTCTCTGAATTTAAGTTTTATCAGGCAAACAATTTAGGCTATCATTTAAAAAATAATTGAATATAAGGTTGAAATGTAAAGGTTGTTAAATTTAGTATAATATTAATTTATTCTTGAAAATTCTCACACATTAAAACATTTGCATTATCTACTAACATATCTGGGTGTAAATAAAATGCTTGACAATACAAATTTAAGGTACAATAAACTCGTTCAATAAAATGATTTTAGAAAATTGTTGTAGTGAAAGGAAGTTACACATTATGCTATGTGCTGAAAGTATTCCTGAAATAAATTTGTTATCAATATGCTGAAATCATGAACTTTTAAGCTTGTATAGGTATTTTATTACATAACGATAGTTTTTACATTATTAAGATATAAAAGGAAATGTGATATAGAGTGTAAAAATAACTTATAAGAAATATATAAACTATGTAATTATGACATAGGTTAATGTAATTTTTGTCAATATAAATTTGACATAACATTTGTGTAGTGTTAAATAAATAGAGTAAATAAAAATGACGTGTACATAAAATATAAAATAAGGTTTTTAAAATCTGTAAGGTTATATCAAGATAAGCATGTAATTTCAAAGTATAAGGAAAAATAAAAGGGTTTGTAAAAATAATGCATTTTCATTAAAATTCTCTAAAATTTAGTAGTAGTAATAAATATTTTAGTAATAATCCTATACTCAACTGTAGACGTTATTTTAAATGACGCAAAATATTTCCATGTGGTGACAGAAAAATGGAACTCTTGCCTATTTTACAGCCTTGATTCGGAGCACGAATTTGTCAATAAAGGTAAGATGAATTATACAGTAATGTTTAAAAAAAAAACATTAAAAAATAGCATTTAAATATATTATCTTTACCGAATATTATTGGCCGAATAGATGACCTAGACAGATTGTTAATTTCCATTTATCAGATTACAAAGTATCCGATGTAAAACGATAGGGGTTTCGCAATAACATCTTAGATTTTAAAAGTTTGGTTAATTTCTGAGCGTTTGCTATCTCTGTCAAACGAAATCGGATTGATCGGTTTTAGACTTTTTCCTTTTCTATACTAATCTATGTTTAGTCAACTTTGTGTCGACAATAATCTTACTATTCTCTCCATTGAACAGTTCCATTATCCAGAAGTCACAAAGACTAATTTTTATTATTATAATGTAACGGAACGGTCACGCAGTGACTTAAAAATTATACAAAAGATTGTAACTTCACATAACACGGGTTATTACATAATAAATGAACCTTGAACTGACATAATACAACGTGGAAACGATGTTCAGTTTGCGAGTTGCCTTCTTGAGACTTTTGGAAGCAACAATACACTTATATTTACCTAAAATCTCAAGAATTATATATTGAATTATTGATTATTTCTGATACATACGTAGATTCATTATCGTTTATTCTATATATATACATTCAAGTACTAATTCCATTCGAACTCTAATTGCTTAAGTGGATAATTTAGTTTGCACAGTGCCTGCTGCGTCGGCGAAGTGGACACGCTAATGCACCGAGAGCCTATAATCTCATTATTCATCGAGAAAAACAAATTTATTGAATTTGAGTCTTCCTTTATTGTGGTTATGTGAGTTAGTAAAGTAAATGATGGGAATAAGTCGCCAGTGTCAGTGGTTATGAGGTTCGATTATGATGTAGGTCCCATCAAGAGAATTAATAAGTTCATATAATAAGGTTCATGCGTAGGTATTACGTACCATAATTCCATCACATGGCCAATTAGAATAAGGTAGAATTGTAGAAAAGTAGTTCATTGATTATAGCCATTTTGTTTGTCAAATTGTTAAACGTCTTTTTCCTTTTAGAATGTTTTTTTTTTATGGAAGATGGTGGCAAACAAGCAATCGGTTCACCTGATGTTAAGTGATCGTTTTAACGTGTGTGACGTTGTTAAGTACCCATAGGCATCCGCAAAAACAATTGAGTTACAGATGCGTTGCCTATCTTTAATGGACAGAGGAGGGGATAGACAGGAAAAAGTATATTTCCTTTTCCTATCCATTCCCTTCCCGTCCAATCATATTCCCCTTCCCATTTTATCCTTATAAGGAAAGGATGAGAAAGGGAAGAAGACTAATGTTAGGCCTCCGGCACCTTACTCATCAGCCGAAACGCAGAATATTTCTACTTCACACCAGTCTTCTGTGAGGTCATGTTATTTCACCGGACGAGCCGGTACATTCGCGCAATAGATGTTGTTGCGGGTTCTACCCCTGTATAACAGAACATACAAGCTTTCACGACAAAGCCCGAATAATAGCATCAGAAATAGAAAAACATTAGAATTAATTGTAGGTATAAGCTTATTTTGACAATCAAATAAATTATCATGAAAAATAACATTTTTATACTTACAACATCTTGGCTTTAAATCGACTACTGGATATTGTTAAGCTTTGGCAGATATATGGTAAAGTTCCGTTCAAATTATATATCATATACTTAGAAAACTTATTTGAATTTTAAATTATCGAAATTTCACAGTACCGATGGTAAGAGTAACGCCCACTAAGCTTATGTAAACAGACTCAAGAAGAGAGAACATATAAAATTAAACTACCTAAATCTCTTTTTTTAACCTCTAACTATACAAATAATTGCAAAATTTTTACAAAAGCTTCTCAGAAAGTCAAGATTTGAAATATGGCTGTACACTTGCACGTCGCTTCATATTACTTCAATTTTTATTTGTATGTGTGAAAGTTTGTCTACAACAACCGATCAATAGCTATTACTTAGTAACACGGCCAACAGCGATGTCGTACACACCGGCTGGATTTCCATATCTAAATGGAAAACGGCCTTCCACAATCAATTTCGTTCCCACATTCCATTTGAAAAGTGCACCTGTACCTACGAGCAGGTAGGGATATAGCGTTTTTTGTTGTTTTAGTTGGAATTGAAAATTGAAATCTATGACCAATAACTCCTTGTATAAGTGCGACGTTTGCTTTGTAATCGTGCAAATGCCAATACCAACTATTTATAGTTCACTATGGCAGAAAGCGTTTTACATGGTTTTTTAGTTTTTTTATAAGAAAATGCCTCTAATGTAATGATTGCAACAAAAAACAAGAGTTGTAAGATACATTTAGTATACTACGTTAAATTTAGTACATTTTCCCATTCGAAAATCGCTTTATACTGAATTCGTTGACCTCTAGTAAAATTTGACTGTTTCAGATATTTCGTAGAAACTTTTTGCCTACAAGTGGAATCCGATCCAGTTAACTAGAAGTTATTCGAGCGTGGCATGAACTTTCGAGTAAATGTAGCATGTGTTTAACCACGACCATAATTCCGTCGTAACGACCTTCTAGGGGAGGGAGATAAGTCGAAGTTTCGGCAGCGAACGTATTTGGACGGGTTTATCGCACGCACGCTGTAAGAAATTTTAATGAATGTGCTACAGTTCGAAGAAGAATTTATGGCTTCGAATGTTTCATTGGACCTTCTAACCGCCTCTTACGTAGTCTATTAATTGAGATATTTTCATTTTAACATTCAAAATATAATAGAAACAAAGCTATGTTATTTGGAGCCAGGAGAGTAATTTGTTACGTTATGATAAGAATTTTAGAAATGAAATTATCATTTATTTTGGATGAAGTTAGGCGATAATGTTAAATTAGACTTCTACTAGAATAGAGTTACAAGATCATATGAAAGATACATAATTCAGATTTGTTAAAAGAACATGGAAAAAACACAAGCATGAAAAAAATACCTTCATTCTAACATTTTTTTTAGTATCTTCTTAATACCTTACAATTTTAAAGGTATTCCATATATCATATTTGACCAGAAATCATCGAAATATTAATAATATATCACATATTTTTTTATCTATATCACATAGGTTTTAGACAACGCATAATTTTTTTTTTCGTTAGCGTAGATGATATTAATAATAGAGCATTGTTCCCTGTGACGAGACGTGAGACGTGGGACGTGGGACGTGGACTTGGATGGGGTGTCATGCTCGAGAGGTTTTATTTTATTAAAGTCCCGCCGTCACTCAAAAGCTCACAAAGAAAACGGAGATATCAGTTTTGAGCTCGCTGTGTATAGACGGTTGTGGAAGAATTAGAGTATCCACAAACATATACTTTTATCCTCTCCGCTGCGAAATACTGTACAACAAATCTTTTACGCAACGGTATTCTGCACAATGTTATGAATTACGAAGAGGTAAGCGACATTAATCAAATAACTAATACCTTAGAACCAAAAAGCCAATAAGCAAAATAACTTACCTACAATAGGACATAAATATTTTAAAGTTCATTTTTTTATTTGAGAAAGAGTATTTTATTTAATAAGAATTATGTGAATCAATCATGCTGCGTCCATAGTATACCGTGAAAATAATAGTGTGCTCGTTTCAAAGGCATTGTGGCTACTGAAGGTACTGGACATTATGTTATCCTATTTTTTACGATAACGGGTCCGCCGCTACTTTATACTTAATTGTCCTTGACCAATGCCACTCAATGGTAAGTAGAAGTAACTTACAATTACTGTACCTGAACCCTCCAATCGCGTTAACTTGGAATTGAACATGGGAATTGATACGTTGAATTAACTTTTTATTTTTTAATTAACTACACAAGAGATTAACTACTAAAATTTTATGAGTAACAAATATTGTTGCATAAATATAATATTAGCAGCAGTGTCAATAGGGTTTATCGAAATAAAATTGGATTAAAATGACTATAGTGCGTTTCAAATAAGAATGTCCGCGTCCATGACCTCGTTCTGTCAAAGATCATTAGAAAGTACCGATAAGAACAAAAAAATATTTGCGTAAAAATGTTTTTAATGAACAAAAAATAATTTGCGTAATTATAACTATATTATTATGTGTTTTTAATGAACAATAAACACCAACATCATTGTCTAGAAGATTTGAGTGCTCAATTTTTCTAAGATTTATTAAGTCAAACTAAACTAGTCAAAAAAAACGATTTACATGCCTATTTAAAAATTAACCATCACTGAAGAGACGCCAGTTTGCTTCGTTGTGCGAGTGTATGTGCTTCTGGAGTGATACTGTTTCTTGTGTTAAACCTGTTTGTTGGACGATTGTTTTCTATTAAATTTTGTTGTTATTCGTTTTGTTTCTTTTGTTATTTCTATTTGTTAGGCGTTTAGTGTTATCTGTTTTTCGTTACCTATTTGTTATTTGTCGAAATCGAAGATTCAGATTAAAAATAAATATTATTTTACAAATATCTAATATATTTTACTAATCCTACCTATTTTTTTCGAATTGACAGCTATGACATCACAATATGGCGCGGGTCCATGCACATTCTTATTTGTAACGCATTGTATGCACTAGCTTACTTGGAATATTTTAAAAGTTAGTAAAATTGGTACGCATGATAGATTCACGACGCGCCAAATGACAAATTTCAATTTATTAATTTATTTGGAATGCCAACCATTAACGTTTTTAGGACAGGATTATGAGTTCTGTCGTGTTTATTACATATAACGATTATAAATAGATGTATTAGTAGTTAACCTTTCGGTAATGTTTTCGTATATCTGTTGCCTTGAAATCCCGTCCTTAAATCTTAACAATACAATTACGATTACAGCTTTTCTAATATTATCCCTTATAAAACAATTAAGTGCTAAATTATATTACCGTAGACAAAACGTTAAATTGAGCTATTTCATCCCGCAAATTCCGCCGCGACTTGCATACTAATCGGTATGAAGATATTGAACTGGAAGACCAAAATATCTCCGTGCATTATAATTATACCCAAGTGATATAATGAATTAATTATATAAGGCAGTTATCTTCCCTTGTAAGCTTATATTGCAGAGGAACAAACACGGTGTACCCTCTTATTTTCAATTATTAATTTTGCTCCGATTCATACATATTACACACCGCATTTGTATATTTATCTGGCTGTTTCGTTAGAATTGCAATAAAGGATTGGAAATGGAAATATTAAATTATTTAAAAAAATCTTACTCTTCCTAAACACCCATATAAACCGCTCTAAACTCTTTGTGGTATAACGTTATTACAGAAATTTAGAGCTTATATTTTCTTGGCACCAGAATCCGTCGCATTTGCCCGGCCTTAAGCGAACCAGCACTAAGAGATTTTTAAAAAGTCATTTTGCGAACCAAGACTTTATGTCCTAATTTTCGCTCAACTACAAATTTGTTCGTAGCGTAAAATTCAAAGTATACAAAGTACTTTTCTGCAGTTGCAACTTTAAAATTATAATCGACGACTGTTTACTTTAGTGCTCTGATGAATTATTTTCGCACGAGGAAAACGAACCAGCGATTCTCCACACGTTATGTGACCTCAAGTTATACTTTAAGTCACCATAGTAGTTACAGGTTCTTTTATTTTATGATCGGAATCCAGAAGACGCTACGTTTCAACTGGATTTTATTATTGCAATGTACTACCAAGTTTTCTATAAGAAAAATGATTTAGATGGAGTAGCTAATAAAATTGGAGAGGAAGAAAAAAAAATTGATCTTCGGTTACATCACACAAGGGTTTTTTGTTGAACGCCTTTCTTTTATGAAATCGACACGAGTTTTTCAACGCTATTTATCAAGACACTGGTGAAATTCTTGTGAAACAAATTTGTTATATAATAATTAAACTAGTCCTTAACCATAACACCATCTGGTGTTAAGTAGGGGCTCGTCAAAAGATCTCACTAGTTTAACATTATATGTCAGTCTTCTATTGCGCAGTTCCACAAGGTCTTCAGGTTCACAAGTCTACATACATGTTTTAATTGGTTGCTAAGGACGATGGAATCCCAATTTAAATTTGTTTAAGTTTGATTCATTGAAAGGTACAGGAGAAATATCTAAGACATTCCCAAAATCTGTAGTATTGTGTTGCAGAGGAGCGTCTGATTCTGCGCAACGTGTCTGGCGAGTTCCGGTCCGGAGAGCTGACGTGCGTGCTCGGCCCCTCGGGCGCCGGCAAGTCCACGCTGCTCAACATACTGGCGGGATACACGTACGTATATAACCTTTTTAATTTTCATTTCAACTTTTCAAATTAAGTAATTATTAAATTCTAAATTTGAACTGGCAACATAAAAAACATCTAAGCAGAATAAAGGAACATTGAAAAACAGCTTCGTTTAAAATTTTGGCGTGAATAAATTATCGGCCTATTCGTGCAGCAGCAGCAGCAACTGTTGTCCAAATAGGCCAGCTCGAGCGGGGAAGTACCACGACATCATGGAGTAGAGGCGCAAAGTAAAGGTATTATTCCTTTAGTAAAGGTACTATTATTATTTAATTGTTTCGACTGAGCAGAGAGATCCCAGGCCACTATCCCTATCCTTTTTCCACGCCTTTTCTTTATCCACTTCCTCGTCTCTTGTCCACAAAAAAATATTACAATTATAGCGACTGCCTGTACTACCGTTAGATTTCTACCGCTGTTTTTGAAACCCCAAACTTTCCCTCAATATACAGCGATAGGCCTATCCTATCACATTTCTGGCTTAATAAATTTCTTATAGAAAACGTACCATCCAAAGAAATATTTATTTTAAATTTAGAAAAATAAATATTCAATTTATAAGACAATTAAAACATCAAAAAATATTAGGTTAATACAAAATACAGTCACAGTGGAAATGAGTCCTCCATTGATAACGGCTGCGCCGTCCGGAGACCTTATTTGCCGCAATTACAACACTAAATAAAGGGGTCGATGAAAGCGCAACAAATTATTTCGCCCCAGTAAGCTCACGGCCCGCCATTGGACTGTGTTATTAAACAGCAAATTTTGAATGGCTGCGACGTTATTAGCTGCCGGAGAGACTCGTTCGAGTTAAATATAAATAGACAACTGTTTTAATAAACAAGTCAAATCTTGCAGACTAAAGAAAATTATTTTTAAATTTCTCACAACATTTTGTCATTTGGAAAATAAATAGACAAAAAATTGTTTAAATTGAAAAAGGAATCCGTATCTCTTAAACAATATAAAACAAAAAAAAACGATAGCGATCAGTATCTATTTTTCTTCTAAAACATTTTTAACAATTCATAACGGTTGAATTCGGAGAATGGCGTGTGTAATGAGACACAGTCTACTAAAAGTAGAGGTGTGACAAAAATCGCAGTGATAAAGTAAAAAAAATAGTAACTAGCACTACTAACAAGAGACGCACAATTGACCAACCTGGATCCAGGTAGTGTGGTCTATACTGGACTGTTGGAGTACTTCCATGTGTTTAAGTGTAATCAGCTGCCTGGATGTTTAGGAAACTTCTCACGGCAAATAGTGCAGAGACGTTTTTTTGTGACGGACTTGTCACTGTTAGCCTGGAGGAGGCGTTTACAGATTCACCGGGTTTGAGGTGGCAGAGCGCAGAAGAATCTGACTACGAATACAACACAGACAAAACTTATCTGAGAAATTCCCTATCCTTCCTTAACTTATCCTAATTCACATAACACTTCTACAGCATGTTCTAAAACACCAGTGGCTCCATCCATTCATAGTCAACTTGTTATACAATAAATACTTTTATGGAGCCATCTAGATTCCTTACCACACATTTATAACATTCTGGCATTACAAACTCTAAATTTTAAATGTTTTTATGTCTTTTTACTTTAAATAAACCGTTTTTTTTTGTTTGGTTCCTTGTTGGATCAAATGTTTTCAAATACATTTTATTGAAAAAAAAATCCCAAACATAACTTCTGTAAAAATGATACAGCGTACTTATTTTGATTTGTCATACATTGTTTATTTCATACGCAGGACGAAGGGGGTGAGTGGACGGATCACGGTGAACGGGCACGCGCGCGACATGAGGCTGTTCAAAAAGCTCAGCAGCTACATCATGCAGGACGACCTGCTGCAACCGCGCGTTACCGTCTGCGAGGCCATGAGGATAGCCGCCGACCTCAAATTGGGGAAAGAGCTAGGGAAAGCGGAGAAGGAACTCATTGTAAGTTAGAGTTTAGTAGGTAAAATCTGTTCCCATAATCATATTATATGAATAGTCCAGACGGTTATGAAAACTGGCTGTCAGATATTTATATTTAATTATATCTTATGGTCTTGCAAGTTAAAAATAAGCCATGGATACACACTGTCCATGTGTGATTCGTAGTTTAGATTGTAAATAACAGTAGCTTTGATGGTTAGCAGTGGGCACAGTGGCGGATCCAGGATTGTGATTTGGGGGGGCTTGACCCCCATTTGAGGGTGGGACTTGACCCTCTTGAGAATAGATTTTAGCAAGGCAAATCTTTAATCAGAACATGGTGGTGTAATGATGGTAAAAAATAATTAGAATAATAATTATCAACTTCACTTTAAAATTCGTCACGGAAGCCCTTCTCGGAAGTGGGGACCGCCGAATCCACCAATAGATGGTCATGTAACTTCAGGCGTTGCTCAGGTGATGCGCTCCCTTGTTTGCTTCCTTCTACTATAAAAGTCAGTATTAATATAATAAACAAAAGAACTTGGTAGCTAAGCTAACACGAAAAAATCTGTGTTGACATATAAAAACTTTATTTACGAAGCAAAATGCTATCGTGCGATATCACGCATCGACTCGTATATCGCACAAACATTTCGTTTCAACCCTGTCAAAGAGTTATAGCGAAAGTACTGATTCGAAGATTTTTGAATGCTACTTAAAAAAATGTGACATGCAGCCAAAAGAGCAATACCAACATCGCCTGGCGGGCGCGCCTGTCAGGTTAATTTATATTGAAATGTGGAATTCAGAATACATGTCGTGGCTCCGGAGCGCATTCGACGAGATATTTTCTCTAGAATGCTTAAAGGCAGATTAAAAATTTTTGTGAACATCCTCGAATTAAATTTCATTCATGGTACGTGATTTCAAGATTTGAACAACATTTGATATTCACAAATTGAATGCAATATTTAATAATTACATTTTTTTTATAATTTAACGGTAATAAGTTTAATGGTAAGTACTTGTCATACTATTGTGTTTCAATGATGGTTAAATTTTGTTAATGAATTCACTAGTGTAAGTACTGTGCAAATTAGAAATGTAGATATATCAATCAAGAAAATTATATCATATTTAATTTGATTCCATTTCGTTTTTTTATATATTTTATTAGTTTTCATGCGAAGTGTTTAGAGTATTCCATTTTATTTCATGAAAGTTACCATATATAACGTTTACATTATTAGTACTTAATGAATTTTGTTTAAATTATAATAATTAACTTAATTTTATTATTTCATATTCGACTGCGTCATCTGTTCAGATGTTATTTTTCACGCAAATTTATTGCGACAGGATGACAAGAAATGTAATTTTAAAACGGACATATTTATAGCTTGATGATGCCTTTTTATAATTATAGATAAAAAATAACGCGATCATAGATACAAATTATACTTCATACATGTCACTTAACATAGTGAGTCGAGCGTAGTATCATTATTTATGATTATGGTTTATTAAAACTTCATTTGCTGTAAACACCAGTTCCGTCCAACGATCACATAACAACCCTTTTACCTCAGCGAGGTCGACTAATTGCATGTCATTCAATTCAGTCATGTCATTATGTTACCTCCTATGATTCGACACATACATACCTTAGTGTTTATCACCAATGAGTCAACATATCCTAGGGATAAAGTTACCTTACTTTGTGTAACATATTTTCGTTATGAATTTAATTTTTAGTATCGACTTGAAAATTTCCGGGAAAAACCTTAGTTCTTGAAAATTTATAGATTTATGCCCACTAAAACACCCGATAAAGAGTTGAAATTATAATTACGTAGTATCGATGAAACTACATACATATTTATTCTGCCTTTTCACAACTTAAGCTCTTTAATATCTTTACAAATACCTAATTATTATAAGAAGACCATAAGATGAATAGGACACTTGGTTTTTATATACTGATGCAAGAAACGTCTATGATATAAGTAATCAATTATAAATTATTATTGTTTATTAATATATATATATATAT
>DWTW01000934.1:0-14080 GCA_018246275.1 Papilio slateri | reverse complement strand
CGCTGAATATGGAATTTTTATTTTGATATTACATACAGACACTTCAATTTTATTTATCTGTATAGATGTATAGATAACTCTAAGGTTGTCGGCGAGTACAAAACGCTTTTTGATTCCGTGAAACGTGTCTTTTAGCAAAATATTTGTTACCTTTATCACTAACTCGAGCACGACATGGGTTTAAACGGGCTCTCGAGGATAATCTCAGCATTCGAGTGCGCTAATCCACTTATCCATTGCGCTTATAAGCCAGGTTTAGGTGTCGTTTGTTAGTACAACTGAGAATCGACGATACACTCGCTCGCCATGGAAGGCCACAAGCTGCTCTTGTCTCTGTTGCTGCTGGGAGCGTGGGGATGTCTCGCGGACGAGTTGGACGATGGGTTTGGACAGCCGTAAGTTTAGTTTTATCATTAACATGATTAGATTTCGGTTCAGGCATGTTCAAAGTATGAACAATTTATGTTGCAAAGTGTGCAGCAATATTGGTAGAAGCCTAAACGAATATCGACCATATTAGTGAGTAACCGTCACTATTCTAGTCGATATAACTTCATCTAGGACTAATATAAGGAAAGGTGAAAGGTCTAATATTGAGAAACTATTAAGAGTATCCGTAATCCACGATCATGTTAGTGTAGATGTATGGATGTAGAAGAAGCGAGAGGTGTACCATGACCGCGCCTAAATAGAAATCCGTAATCTCTGCCTACCTTTTTAGGCTACGGGCGTGTGTGCTTATTTATTAATTATTAACAAGATCTTTTTCACCAGCATACTACCCCTACCTCAAGTGCTGCCGCAACTCTACCGCAACAACATCCCGCAGCGCTGCATCGACAGCTACGTGGCGGACATCTCCTGCGCCGGCGTCAGCGAGGACCAGCTGCTGCCGCACCCCACCGACTGCAACTTGTTCTACTACTGCGTCGGCGCCCAGCCCATCTGCCGCCAGTGCCCGGCCAACTTACACTTCAACCCCACCAAACACGTGTGTGACTACGCGGGGCGCGCTGGTTGCAGGCAGTAGTTCTTATACCAGGAATAGAACCGTTCCGCTACAGATTAGACGACACGGCACTAGCTCGATTAACGATATAAAATAAAATTAGGTTTGCTGAAATATGTTTTTTTATTGATTTAGTTTTCCATAATTTTGCAACGTTTGGATAACTGTCAAGTACACATTGATTAGTAAAACGTAACAGTTATCCTTTGCTCACAGTGCATTCCTCTTTATGATTAAAGATCAAACGTTTGTACCCACGTTGGGGAAAGAGGTTAAAGGTTCAAGTGGTGTAGTCATTTACCCTGTAAATGCCTAGTCTCCCGTAATTTAACTCTTTGCCCGGCTTCTAACTGTTGATGACAACGATGATGATTATAAACCCATCCACATGAAGTAAGCTGTATGGTTTTAAACTATTATATAGATGTGAAATGATTAGTAAAGTATTAATAGGTAAGTATCGCGTTATGATAATAACGAGGCAGTCAATTCAACACGTACAATGAACTAATTAACTAACTAACACAACTAAGGACGAATGAAATTCATTCGATAAATATATAAAACAAGCTGCAAATAATCAATATATACTGGAATTGCTTTTTTTCGTCTGTGGTTAAGAGACTACTCTACTCCTAAAATCCATAAACAAATCATATCATAGCAGAAATCCGAATACCTTTACTCAGCGCACATATTCGAAGCGGGGTTTATTCTTCACCGGTCTATTCCTGCAAGATAGAAAGTTTATTTAATGTAAGTGAAAAATATGGTAAGAAAAAACCAAAGAATATAAGAGATCTCAAAATGAAGACTAGCGAGGTCATGGGACGGTGAGTATTAACTTTCGTTGATCACTCAACGCACAAGTTCTGGACAGGTGGTTTCACATTTTTCTATTATTATATAAAATGCCCGATACAATCATATTGCCGGTGATTAAAACAACTACATATTGCGAAATGATAGGGGTGACGTCTATCAGGCACTCGAGAATAACAACGATTTCAAGAAGTCCTCGACGATAATCACACTGGTAACTATCGAAGTACGTGGAAAAAGACATGTCTACTTATTTAAAAGTCGTCTCTCGAGAACATTACTCATTTAATGTGAAGAGGTGTAGCATGCAACATGGAGTACCACAAGCTGTTAGTGTACCTCGTATTCGTCGGCTCGTGGGGCCGCGGGGCTCAGGGGAGATTCATCGTAGGTCCCGGACACCATTCGTGAGTTTGTTTTAACAATACATTATTTGTTTTGGTAATAACATAAGGATCGTCTGTGAACATTACACAATGTTATCATTACAATTACGTAGTAGAGCGCAGAGAACGCAAACATTTTCCTTGGAATTTGAATACAAATTCTATTGCCTTGCAGCCTCACTTCGTGGCGATTCGATAGTGATGCTGTCCGCCAGCGCTGTCTTCAGAGATCGGTTACCAATGTGACGTGCGCCCACGTCGGCGAAGACCGTCTACTGGTGCACCCCGACGACTGCCAGCTGTTTTACTATTGTGTGGGCGACGTCGCCATCTGTCGGGAGTGCCCGGCACAGCTGCACTTCAACCCGACAAAGCACGTGTGCAATAGACCGCAAGACGCCGGCTGTGAACCTCGCCCTATCTCTGCCGGGGACCCGTCAGCACCGTTAACTTCGACACCCGCAGCCAGCTCCACCACATCTATTACCAGTTCACCAACTATATCAGTTAACGTTTCATCAACATATCCCACCACTCTACCATCGAGCGCATCAATAAGTACTTTCAGTTCATCTACAACCACCCCGAGTGTGTCGACAACAGCAGCGCCCACTGAGTCGACCACGCGAAACTCTATGACTACTTATATCAAATTGCAATAAAGATGAATAAAATGTTATACTAAAATATAACCAATTATTTGGCCAAAGTTCATGTTGACTTTTGTATTAGAATCGTCTCACGGTATTTCACATACATATTACTTTAACAATATGTGGAATATAATCTAGAATATAAAACTAACTAACAAAAGACTAACTACTAACTACGAAACTAACAAAAGAAACACATTTTATTGATAAATTTTATTAATCCAATTATTTGCAATATGAGTAAGCTTCCTTTCAGCAGGGCTGCGCGCTGGTCGTGGCGTGCACAAGGTCCAGGGCCGTGCACAGAGCGCGGTAGTCCACCTGTGGACGCGGAGGGGTTTATTTTGATTTTATATAAGTATTACCTACATCGCCAGGGCGTAACCTCAGATGAGAACTTAAATACGAAACCAATACAAACTACACCAACTTGAATAACTTCTTTCGCACCCTTTATAAACGACGGAAGGCAATAAATACGTGTTCGTTTATTTTTCTATGACACGATCTTTGTTACAAATTAAAGATGACATAGCTTAGTAAAAGTTGTCCATTTGGTGACACAATTCCAGTGAACGCAAACAAAACATGGAAGGCGCACGTTCATACAAGTGACAGTTAATTTATGACACCATAACTCACACAAACAAAAACCAAATCAATAGTACACGGAACGATCATCACACTAAAATTTATTTTATTGTTTGTACGACTACGTTGCTACCAGTTTATACAACACGCACGTTTCGCCGTTTCATAAGTACAGCGGCACACGCACTGCTATTGGGCGCGGCACTTGACACGCCGCGGCAGTGACATTACACTCGATAATGGATATTTTATGCAACAGCTAATAATGACTTATTTTTCATGCAGGCCCATTTCAGGCAACAATGGTAGAGACAACTTCTGTTGCACGAATGTGCCGGCTCGACCGGTGAAATACCACGACTTCACAGAGGCGTGAAATAGAGGTGAGATGCCGGAGACCTAATTCTAGTCCTTTTTTCCTTCTCATCCATTTCTAGTACGGATATGATGGGAAAGAGTAGAGGATTTGACGGGGGAGAGGATCAATAGAAAAAGGAAATATTATTTTTCCTGTCTATCCCTTTCCTCTGTGCAGGCAGGTAGGCAACGCATCTGCAGTTTATTTAATTCTTGCAGAGGCATATGGGTAGCGCAGTGGCGGTTATATCGGGTGAACCGCTTGTTCGTTTGCCACAGCAGGTACTGACAATCGTTTGACATATCGATATGGCGGCTGTAGATCCCATTTTGGCCACTTCACACTTAAGTTGGTGGGACTACACAAACATTTTTGATGTTATGATAAGTAGTGCACTGTTGTGAATTTTATTATTGAATAAGAATATTGGAATGCAGAGCGTTATTTGTTTCTTTTTTGCTATTAATTCATGTTCTAATTAATTAACTAAACATTTATTATAGCTTAGTTCATAAAAATTATATAATAATTATTTGCGCGCAACATGAATTGCGAACATCGTCCGCAAGTTACTGCCAAGTTGACATAAAGCGGAATGCTAAGCGGCCATGTTTGAACACACAAAGAAATTCTTCGAATACTTAGGTTAGCTTAAATATAAACATACTTTGAAAGCCTTTATTAGTGTTTGCATTCTAAAACTTAATTTTCTTACTCCTTTTATGTCAATATATTGCTTTAAGGCCTAAACCAGTCTTCAAAGAACTTTTAGAAGTTTTATCAATTAAAATGTTTGGGGCCTGTTTGTTAACTTCTTTGAAGTATATAAATTTAATGATAATAATTTAATAAAATAAGCATAAACGTGTGGCTTGTTGAAATGAAGGAAAATGCAGACAAAAAATCTTCAGAAGTAAAAACCGACCTCTGTTCACTATCCACGTGCAAGAAAATTATTTAAATATTTTGTTATTAAAAAATAAACCGTTCCTTTTCGGTGTGATATCAAACGAAAATTACCACTAAATTCTTTCTGCCATAAAACACCCAGCATTGATATTTTATAAAGCCAAACAAAGATTATATAAAAACCATAGATATCATATTATATTATAGTATTGCTAGATGTCGTCCCAGACGAACGTGTACCGCTCAATGGTGACACGTTATTTACCCAATGCTTTTGTTACTTTCATAGCTTGCATTTTTGATTATACAGCTAATATGAAGCTATTGTTTTATAAATATATCTTGACAAATAATGCAACATAGAGTAAACAACCTATGTTTGTACGTAGATACTTAATTGTAAAAAATATTCCAAACCACCAGATATCGAAAACAGCTGGTGTGTTCGGGAGAATAAATTGATAAGTCCGCTAACGAGGTCGGCCAATAAATATACTTACGCGGGTAATCGTGTTCCTGCGGGGGTGGGGGAGGGGATATCCGAGCTGCATGTTTTGCAAATGGGATTAGATAAATTGTATTAAAAAAATATCATGTTCAATGTTTATCTTAAAAGGTGAACTAGGGAATCCTCGTACGAATATCGTATGTCCTACCCACAGACGTCGTGTAAGTATTAATTGTCAAATGGTAGTCCAAGCTTTGCTATGAGCTGGTAAGACATATAGAGTTACTATTTTTAGTGGTTACGACCAACTATGTAGGTGGTGTAATAATTTATAGTTACGTTGGTTATTTTTTAATAAAACGATATTATAATCTTTTATATGGAAACGACAGCAACTCGCCTTGTGTTACAAGTGTAACAATAATTAGTTGTAAAGTTATATATAAATGTTTAAGTTTTAACCAAATAATATCTTTGATCTGCTTCTAATTTAGACTTCAAATACAGTCCACTCACGCATACATTATCAGGCTACGAAATTTGGTCCCTTAAAATACTTAAGCAGTCTACATAGTCGACAGGACTCGATAGGCCAAGACTAATGATCGTTAAAATTACTTTAAAAGTTCTTCACCCGTGAAACCTTAAACGTCTCTGAAAGCTAAGTGATTAACTTTCAAAATTGATAACTCTTTATTGTTGATATTTAGAATGTAGAAGTAATTTAAACTATTATAATATGTAACTAAATAAAACTGCAACAGCATTGGTAGAGCTAGTAGGAGCCACGTCTGCAGCACGAGATGAACCACCAACTAGATCCTAGAAGTAGCATTTATCCATCTGCGTTTCGTCTGACCAATGAGGAGCCATTCCTTCTTTCTTCCTTTCTTCCTCTCCTTTTCGTTAGCTATCCAATCTATGTTATGAAATACGTTCGTCGGAAGTTCTTTTTCAAATCCCAAGCAGAACCTACTAGAGGTTCCTGTCACGTAAACATTTGTCAGGTCAACGCAGCGTAGGTAGGCCTCCCTCAAGATGGACCGATGATGAGGTATAGGTTCCGGGAGTCCATTGGATGAGACCAGTCTTTGTGGCAATCTATGGGGGAGGCCTACGCCCAGAGGACGACTCTTGGCTGAAGAAGAAACATGTGTTAGAAACATTACTGGGTGTCGGTATGGATTGTTATGTGCAGGCGTATAAGTCGCTTACATTATCGTCAAAGTATAGGTATCATATAATGACTAATGAAACATTTCTTCATCTGCTCAAATTCTAAGATGTCTGTTCTGTATTTTGACAAAAGCAAAGTAAAAAAGGTTAATGACACTGTCCTCACAAGCATGCCTATGCCTAACAAAACACCTCATAAAATGAATGTTACGTAGGCGCTTCGCTTCTTTACGATATTTTGGCAACATTCCGTCAGCTTATCAACGGTTATTGGAACGTATAGATGTTATACTCTAACTGTCTTATAATATGGACACAAATTTGTTTTATTGGTGCCAAACTGCGTGTATTTTTTATAAAAGAAGGTGGCAAACGAGCAAGCGGTTCATCCGATATTAAGTGACCGCTGCCCATACGTACACAACAAGCTAATAAGTTGCAAATACGTTGTCTATCTTAGGACAGAGTAAATATCATCATAAACAGAAAAAGGATATTTCCTTTTCCTATCTATCACCGCCCCCGTCAAATCTTCTTCCACTTCACATCCTTTCCTTTTTAAAAAGGATAGGAAGGAAAAGGTCTGATTAGGCCTCCGGCATTTCACTCATCAGACGCAGAAATAGTAACTTCATGTCAAGTTCAGCTCAAGTTTTCTGTGAGGTCGTGATATTTCACCACTCCAGCCGGCCCATTCGTGCAATAGAATCATTGTTGCGGGCTCTACCACTGTCAAACTTGCTCCGTGGACTCCAAACACTAGCAGGTAATAGTAAAAGTTAGTAACACATTCTAATAATGACTGTGTCTCCATTACTTGCTACATTCACACCACATTGGTGGGTGGAAAACCAAAATCGTATGGTCTTCGTGGAACTTCTTGTCTCCCTCTGCCTTATGGAATAATCTATATTCTACGGCATCTCTAAACCAATATGACTTAAAGTCCTTCAGAATGGGTCACTTCTGTCTTAACCAGTGGCAACCCTCTTCTGGGGCTGCTGTCTTAGCATTGACGTACACAAAATTACGAGAGAATTTCTTATCTAAAGCTAGCGCCGCAAGTATTGTACAAACTTTTCATTTTTATACTTATTTTTATTTTTAATGAAATATGTATTATTATTTTTTATGGTATTGGAGAAACAATATGATATCTTAGGTAAATTTCAGTTTCGACACATTGTTAAGTTGAAGCATAACTTGAATGCAGCCTCACTCAGCACGCGACAAACTTCAAACTTGTGAGCAGCGAGCAGCAGGAGCTTTGACTTGGCATTTTGCTACATTTTCGAATGTCCATTGACATTGACAGTTTCGCTTCGCACAGTAACTTAATTGCATTTTGAAAAAATCAAGTAATATTATTATATTATTTTTCGTAATGATTCTATCTTCTTATTGTCTTATGAGACTTTCGTTGGATACCTTATAATATATCTAACAAAGTTGGTTATAATTGAAATATAAAAGATTTCTTGGATGATGATCGAATAATCTTCTTTCCGGGTTATTTGATCAAATACCTAGTTACGTTAGGCCGGCTTTAACCTGTTAAAAAGACTCATTATATTGTTAAGACTTTAGTACATACACGGCTTAGGTTAAGTTCAAAAGCTGTATTCATTTTCCTCTGGGAAATTCGAGACGATACGACGCGACAAAGTTCGTGAACAATTCGAAAAGATCTCGCAGAGAATTCGGGTTTGCTTTCTACCCCACGAGACTTTATATAAACTAGTTTTATAATCAAGCTGATCTTGGTATTACTTCTAAATCTACGGATTTAACTTTTTTTAATGGAAGGCGGTTCTTCCTTTAATAGACAGAGACACACAGAAAAAAGGATATAATCTTTTCCTATCCATCCCCTACCCCGTCAAATCCTCTTCCCCGTCCCATCCGATCCAAAAAGGGTGGAAAGGGGAAGAGGACTAGAATTAGGCCTCCGGCACCTCGTATAGTAGAAAATTAGGTGTATTTTCTGCATCCACCTTAGGTTACTATGGTAGTTTACGTTGTTTTTTACTAAGCTAATAACTTATTCCCTTTGGATTTTGAATTGTCCTCTCTCTTGTTTTATGTTCAAAAATAATATCTATCAATTTGAAGTAAAACTTTCACAATTTATTTTATTTGAATAAGATAAAATATTCTAGACTCTATTCCTTTTACGTAAGGTTTATTTTAGTACGTTCGACATTGGACAGTTTCCTAGTTCCGTCGTCCAATTCAGTTTGAGGTAAATCGCGTACCGCCACTGGTTTTTAAACCAAAAACTTTTTGATATCCACTTCCTACAAAAGTCAAATAAAGTTTTATAGTTATGAGTTAATTTGTCAATTCTGGATCATTCAATTTGAATTAATTTTCTTTTCATTACTTTTCGCTTACGGAAATTTTTACTTAGCGACAAATCTATGGAACTAACCGCAGGACGCAAAATTAATGAAATTATTGCTTTTACAAGTCCAATGTTACGAGAAGAAAGCACAAAAATTGACGAGATAATTTATATAGAAAGAAAGATGATATTACAAGTATCAAACCCCGAAGAAAGAACGACCAGACGAGATCAGAGATGAAAGAACTGGCAAAAAACTTGAAATTGTTCATAATATATTAACACGCTTTTATTGCCTAGACTTGACGACTTGTACGTACGATTATGAAAGTAAGTAATCTATCGATCGTTGTATATTGATCTGAAACAGAATCTTTCATCATAATAAATACCACCTTGAACTTGTCTCATTGAAAAAATCTAAATACTTATTAAAGAACGATGACAAAAAAATATAAATTTATTTTAATGTCATGACTGAAATGAAAAAATATACAATGAATGTCACTATATAGATTATTTCTGTTAATTATTTACATAAAATAACTTATTAGATACAAAATTTAAAGTTATTTCCAATTTATTTAGTCGTAAAAGGAAATCATGTTACATAGATTGCCGCTTAAAAAGTTCCCATAAAAATCATCCACGCTGAAAGAACTTTACAACTTGGCAATATCGCCTACTTGTCTTGAGCAAATGAATAATTATTGAAATTTAAATTCTTATTTTCAATCTTATTACGAAGTTCCGTGACGCTCCCGCTCTTTGTATAATTGGAGAGTTTTATCCGTAAGAACGAAGTTCAAATCTTTTCTGTAATAAATTACATTTAGTACGGCGGCCATGTGCAAGGCAGATCGACGTAGCGTTTGTAGGTCTCGCTCGAGATGGACCTACGATCTCATCTTCTGGGACTGATTTTCGTAGCGATCTCCGAGAGGCCTACATTTTGTAGTAGATAGATAGATCTCCTATTTATTATTTTTTTACTATATCTTTTTTTTGAATCGTTCCTAATCCCTTTTACAATTTGGTAACACAAAATACTAGCCTCGAATTATCCATAAACAGGTTACTCCATGTATAGTGTGTATATCTACGGGTCATTTGCTCGCACCATTGCCAGCAGCAGGCGCCGCTCGTACGCACAACAATTTCTTCATTTCACAGCAAAATTTCAACATGATACGCGTTATATATATGATATATGTAATCGGGATATAATATAATAATTTATTTTTAAGTTTAAGAATACAGCCCCCTAGTTAAGAATTTAGAAACTAGTTAACGTAACTAGTTTGCGTGTTCTTTTCGCATTCAGATAATAATTTATTTTGAGATATTCCAGTGAAGTCAATGTCTTTTTATCTAGCGGAATAAAAATGACTATAAGAGTAGATTATAAAACTTGATGTAGCTGTAAAATGGTGAGAGTGTCGCGGCGTGCGTTTGTACAGTCAATTTATGCGGACATCAAACACCCGGCCAGACATTTTACATTAACATCGCGTCGTATACTTTGTAAGTGGTATTGGGCTCTTGGATTACCGGTTTTTTTTAATTTAATAATGAATTATTACACTACATTTACTTCTTATTCTTCTTTCACGTTCATCATCCACTGCTGAAAGATCACCTCCAAAGATCACCAAGAAGATCGTGTCCTGCCGCCATCGTCCAGCGGACTCCCACAACTGTGGGACCACAACGGTCCATCTGAAGGAAGGCCTACCTCCGCTTAGTCGACCTGTACGTGGCCGTTATTACAGAACTTTTCTACCCCTTCGCCATCTGTCCTGCGAGCAATGTATTCCGTCCCATTAGTACTTAAGGTTTGCAATTCTTCGGGCAATGCCGGTCACTGGTTCCACTGCGAGCTGCGGGTTCTTCTACCACTTCTGATATGATCTCGCAGAGAGACTCCGAGCATTGCCCCTGAGTACTTCTTCTTCCTGCCCTTTTCCCACTTTATGTGGGGTCTTCACAGTACAACCGTAATCCATACTGTAATAGGTTTTGGCTATCGTTTTGTTTTTACGGCCGGCCGCCTACTTGACGCCAGCCTTCCTCGGGCAAATATATGAAATATTAGTAGATTAGCGAAATAATTTACTAATATATCTTATAATGTTCACGTCAATAGTCGAATGGCGGGATTCGAACCACGTCCATGTTGTGCATGTTCCGCGGTCCGCACCCTTAACCATTCATCCATTGCCCTTGAGTAAATCTACTGAATACCTTAAATTAGCCAGATTGTATTATTTTATACTACACTTTACGAAAGACGATTTTTGTTTAGGGAATTAATTGATCCTGCGCCTCGTGAAACATTTGAACAATTAATAATGATTCTTTGATATTTAATAAGAAAACGCGCCGGAAAATTAATATAACAATTATTTTCCTTTGTACATCCCTATTTTTATTGCTTACGGTTGGATCTCTTTAAATATTTGAGACATGTCTGTTTTGTTGACTTTGGCAATTGATCGAGGTCTCCCTTTTTATGTGACTTTCTCTGAATGTGTTAAATGAAAATAAATGTTGAATAAAAACAACATAAAAGGTAATAAAAGTCTTGAATATTTTAGATCAAATGAACTAAAAAATTAGTAGAAAGTATTCTTTTTTCTGTACTGATAAAGACCTTTTGTGAAATGACTGTACTGTCATCGGACTTTAACAAGTGTGCACATTTATAAATCACTCAAAAGTAGCAGTTTACTGTTACAGACTTGAAAGCAGTAGAAGTTACGTCGAGATGTTCGGTTGCATTGATTTATACCTAAACTAAAACCTAAAAAAAAAAAGATCTCTAGCTAATACGTGTGTTAGAAATAAGTAATTAAATTGTCATCCGAACTTGTCGTTTGTCATCAGACGTAGGTCCAACTCTATAAGTTATCCACTCACTTGTACACAAACATGTATGTGCCTGGCGGTACTCACATCCTGTTCTTATTATATATTAAGACACAAGCTTAGTGAAAAGCACACAGGAAAAAACATAGGAATCCTGACTCTGTATCCCAATTAGGTTAAAAGATACTTTATCTGTAATCTTTGACAGTGAGATTGCTTCGATATGAAACCGAATGTCATATTATTTACTAAATCAATGTTCAATTTAACTTTAACTTATCAATTTAACTTTATATAATTAATTAAAGAAACACATAATATATTTATTATTTAATTTTATCAATAGTGTTACTGTCAGACTTTCAAATTAATGTTCATAGTTGTAGCAAAGAAAAACAAAATGTATTACTTGTTCTTACTCTGACAAAATTTATATTAGTTGCTCGCCAATATAAATTGTTAAAGTTTTTTCATTTAATTATTCAGTTTTGTCGCAAGAATATTGACACAACACTAAATTGACGTTTTAATATTTTGTCGACGGAACATTTGCAAATTTATTCCCAAAAGGGGTTGGCGTTAGGCAAGCGGCCGCCCTAACAACTGGAGTCAAAACATGTATACAGTATGGACTACGGTCACTACTGTGCCGACCCCACATAAGTAGGAGAAGGGCAGGTGAATGATGATGGATCATTCGCAAGTATAAAAAGTTATTTAGGTTAACATTTAACACGCACCAGCCAAAATTCTTCTTCTGAGCTCATAATTCAATTATTATTTTCTTACTCCAAACCATAGTCGTTGCATTGTGTGACTAAATTGCACAAATAGAGACACGTATCACGACTAATGATAGAGTAAACTCAACCTCTAAGTACCAGCACAATAATAGCACCAATAACCTAATGATTAAGGGTGCGGACTAGCGAACATGAGGCCGTGGGTTCGAATCCGCCATTCAACTATTGTGAACCATATCCTAGCACAAGTTTAAGCTTAGTTGGAATAGTTAAATAAATATTAGTAGATTATTTCGAAAATTTACTAACATTAAAAAAAACAATCAATGTCTTCAAAGTAAATAGCCTAATGAATTAGGATACGGACTGCGGAACATAAGGTATTGTGTTTGAATCCCCATTCGACTATTGTCGTGAACCACCTAGAACCGTCTAGAACAAGCATAAGCTTAGTTCTAGTTATTAAAATGAATATTAGTCAAATATTTACAATGTTTTACTAAAATTTACTAACAATTTTAAGTTTTATTTACCTCTCCAACACAAACCATTCGCACACATTAGTGTATTTTATTTCCAGACGTCTTACACGTGACAATGACACGGTCTTAGGCGCCCAGGGATATAGCGCTGAGAACAACTAAACTCACCACTTATCTCCTATTACAGTAATAGTCTTTTCGAGGCGACTTTTGTATTGAAGCTTGACGTAATGCCTCGAGTTAAATAAACGTGACCAAGAACTAAACGAGGTTTATGTTCAACTGTCTTTGTATTTTGTTTTGATAAAGGAAAGAAACAGATTACATAATTGCTTTAGTTATTTTTCACTGTACTCCATTGAAAAACTTAGGCAATGTCCATAAGAGGCTTGATCCCAATGACGCAGTGGCGTTTTTTTTTCTGAACACTAAAGTTTACGTCGCGAAATTTTCTAATGCAACCAATGAATAATGTAGATATAATTTCGTTTGATTACTACAGGACCAAGAGCACTCGGTCACAGAGTGAAGCGTAGTGGGCGGACGCGTCGCATTCCACGCGAGAGTCTCACGGTATGGAGTACGTATAGTACAACGTAGCTCAAAGTGGATCTGAACGCTCTTTACTATGTAACCTTTGCGATATTGTTATTGTTATTTCAAGCTACTTGTGCAAGCTCTACAGCTTGAAGTGGCGAGCTCGATGAAAAGTTTAAACTGTTTAAAATTTCAAAGAGTCCAAATTTCAAGTTCATGTTAATAATTTCTGTCTTGTAGTTTCCACATGTTTAACTTACATTTAAGGCTAGTATAGAATATGAACATATAATTGATACAATTGAATATATGTAAGTAATATATTTACCGTAATGGGGCAGTCAGAGAATACAAATTTTCATTTGGCACGGTCCTGATCCGCCTTCTTCGCCTTTTATATATCTATACAGTGCGCAACAACAACATCTGTTTCACCTCACAGAAGAGAGGCGTAAAGTAGAAGTATTCTGTGTTTCGTCTGACGAGTGCCAAGCCCGTCAACCCTCGTCGGGTATGTATATGAAATATTAGTATATCATCGAAATAATTTACTAACATTTCTTTTAACCATGTCTTACTACTATCGTCGTGACATGATTCAGGACAATAGTCGAATGGCGGATACTGAGACATGACCGTTTCGCGATCCGTACCGACCCATTAGGCTATTGCCGCGCAAAATAGGAACTAAAAATAATTTGGTAAAAAAAGGTTTAAAAATTAAACGGTTATATTGAAAAAATATTAATGATAT